>MU225615.1:285186-295497 GCA_018584345.1 Thuja plicata | reverse complement strand
AAGCTACATACATGATTGAACCGAAAAAGAAAAACTTAAACAATAAGGAAACAAGGAAGTGCAAACCTCCTCAAACTGAATCTAAGCTCCCCTTTTGATGTGTTCATGCTTATGGATGTGTGCTCAAAATGTGCTCCAAGCTTAAAAGGTATGTTCTCTAAACTAGCATTATAAATTTACTCATCAAGATTGGAATATCTAAGCTAAAACTGACATTATGATGTTACTTCAAAAGATGGATGAAATGTGAAGGAATGAGCCTTCTATGTATAGAAAATGGGGTTGAAAATGGGTGGTTCAGATGCAAAGTTGGAGAGAGTCAGGATGTCACTAGAGAAGAGCACATGGATTGTGATTCTTCAAGTGTATCAAATTGTGACACTTGTCACAATATTATTGGGTTGAAAGTAGAGAGGAATGTGACCATTTAGGGAAATGGACCAAGAAGCCTCTAAAAGATAAGGCTCATAAAGAGGGTGTAAGAGGCATTTATGAGGATGTAAGAGGCATTTATGAAGGTGTAAGAGCCTTTAAATGCATATGGATAGGCTTGGCTTGAGATTTTTGACTTTGGGGAAGGGATTGAATTCCTAATCCAAAGATTAGGAATGTGACATCGTTAGGGAGAGGTTAGGATTAGGGTTAGGGTTTAAGATAGGATTAGCAAGGGTGAAGAGGTTGGGATTAGTTTGAACTCAGGGTTAGGTGGTTGGGATTGGTTAGGTTAGCATGTGTGAAGAGGTTGGGTTGAGTCAGAGCTCAAGGTTAAGTGGTTGGGATAGGTTAGGTTAGCATGTGTGAAGGGGTTGGGTTGAGTTAGAACTTAGGGTTAAGTGGTTGGGATAGGTTAGGTTAGGGGTTAAAGAGAATATTAAAGAATGAATTAAATGATTTAACATATTCATTCAATAATAGGAGGAATAAATATTTAATTAATTATTAAGCTATTGGTTGCTTTTAATAATTAATCAGGACTATAGCCAATTAATTGAATTAATTAGGGCTAGGGGATGACATAGGTCAATTAGGTAATGCTTAATTACTTAGCTGATGTGTCCTAGAAGGCACTAAATATGATTGATTAAGGTAATCAGATTTAGGTGTCTACAAAAACAAGGACCCATATGTTAATAAAGTGTAGATTTAAGTGCAATATGAAGCCCAATCAAAGGAACCACACTAAAGCAGGCCCAAAATGATCCAAAATTGAGCACAAATAAAGAGCTTACTTTTTAGGATGATGCAATTATAATAATAAAATGTGTCTAATGGAGTACTGATACTCTAGTGATGTGATCATTTGTATATATTAGAATGTCAGGACATTGGTCCTTCCATATTCTAATCCTCAATGTACATATCATTTAAATTATAAATTTCATTTAACATCAAGTATTAAATCATCATTATAACAATATGAGCATATAATAGGGAAAATGTCAATGAAATATCCATCAACATATACAACGCAATATAACTAGGAAATCATATATAATCATCATCAATATATAATCTAATGTTTCTTGAATGCAAAATACACCAAATATCATCATAAAGCATCATGTCACATCAAACAAAATCATCATGTAGGTATGATGAAAACTGTACACAAAAACATAATCTAACATCTATCATGGGAAGTAGAGTGGGAGTGGGAGCGGGAGGATCTTTGAATTTGAGCGTAGGTGAGAAACCGGCTTTGCAAGTGTCGGGGGCTAGTGCGGGATCCCGTGATGGTGGCCCTTTGGCGAACCAAGACAATGAAGACACAACAAACAAGGATAGGGTCCCACGCAACAGATAGAAAAATTAGGTAAAGAGGACGTGGGGACGGTGGGTAAATCAAGCTTTTTTCACGGGCCAAATGCGAATACAGGGGCTCAGTCATGTGACAAGGAAGTTTCGGCCATGCACCATCCTTGGTCAACACTATTTGGGATTAATTCCACTAGAAAGTCTTACTTCCCAGTTATAAGGGACCTATCTGATAAGGAAAAGGGTAAGTACGCTATTGCACTACCTGATGAACCGGTTGACCATAATATTGCATCCATGTCTCTTACTCTGGTTGGTAAATTTGTTGGGTCGAGACCAAATATTGACATAGTTAGGGCTTTTGCAAAGAAAAAATGGAACCTAAAGGGTCAAGTTGAAATAACAACTATGGAAAAGGGCTTTCTATCTTTTGAGTTCTCATGCTAGGGGGACTATGCTAAGATCTTATGTGCTGGAGCATGGGAAATAGGGAAATCCTCTCTGGCCCTGTAGAAATGGTCTCCAAACCTGGATCTTAATGAATCTTTCTATATTCAAGCCCCTATTTGGCTAAGGGTACCAAAACTCCCCCTGGAATTTTGGTACGAATATGTCTTTTCTGGAATAGCCAAATCCTCCGGAGAACTTCTATCGATTGAACCAATGATGGTTGATAGAAGGCATCTTACCTATTCCAGAATATGCATAGGGGTGGAAGAGGGGAAATACATGCCACAGTTCATAGAGATTCATTCCAAACTGGGAAAAAGATTGCAGAAACTGGATTATGAAAGTGTTCCCTTTGCTTGCTTTCACTACAAGAAAGCTGGACATGAGGCCAGAAAGTGCCCAGTTTTATTAAAGGAAAAAGCCAAGAAGGCCCAAAGGATAGCAGGAAAGACCAAGGACCAGGTACCAGAAGCCCCAATAATGGAAAAAAACCTAATGTTTTAGGCGGGGACTGAAGCAAACAACAAAGTTTGGAAGAAAAAGGATTCAACAATGGTCATCCCTGAAAAAAAAGATACAAGAAGAAATGGAAGACATCAACAACAAAGATAATGTGGTGAACTCCCTGCATCAGAATGATAATTTTTGGAGATGGTGGTGTTCAAGCCCTCAGATGGATCTAATAATGTTCTAGAAGGAAATAATATGCATGAACCCTCAGGAGCGGATAGCACCATGGAAGAGCTAAGAAATGAAGAAGGGATCAATTTGAGCTCCACCCCACGCGATATGGACAACTTCTCATTTGCATTGGGATCCCCATAACCTTCCTTGGAGTTTGGAGAGTTTATGCCCAAGCAAAAATTTCGGATGGGTGATTCCTCCCATGAACCAAACCCTAGATCAGAGCTGGAACAACTAGAGCAGGTATTCAAAATGGAAGAACTTCTAAAATCAGTTACCCCAGGGCAGCTCACAAGAATGGAAGAGCTCTTTGTGAAATATAAAGAAGGGATGGAGGGAGAGTGGAATAACATGAAGAAGAAAAAGAATAGTAGGGATCCCTCCCCCAGTCTCCCTAGAAATAACTAGGAGAAAGATCAAAGCTGATGTCGGTGTCAAATCAAAAACTCTAGGGAGAAAGACAGTGAGCCAGATGCAACAAGAAGAAGCCTGCAAGAATATAGCGGATGGAACCCAAAAGACTAGCCAAGATGCATGCACATTTAGAAAGAAATGAAGCTAATCTCTTGGAATATTTGTGGGCTTAATGGTCCACATAAGTAGGATGTAATAAGGAATATGATAAGGGATCATAGGCCAGATATAATGTTAATCCAGGAAACTAAGATGAAGAAGGAAAAACTAGAGTGCATAAAATTTTGTAAAACTATGGATATGGTAGCCACCAGTTCGAATAGAGCCTCTAGAGGTCTGATGACTCTGTGGAACTCCTCTCAGCTGAAGACTAAAGTCATTCATGATGGAGGTAATTTTTTACTTTTGAATTTCACTAACATTAAGGATAATGAAAGATGGTACATCATGAATATCTATGCTTCTAACTCTAAAAAAGGTAGAAGATCTTATTGGGACAAACTAAGAAGCATAGCGTCCATGTTAGATCTTTCTAAAGGTATTATTATGGGGGATTTTAATACCCCCCTTAGGGAGGCATTAACCCAAATTTGGAAAGAAGGCAAGATCTTATGGACTTCATAAATGATCAAGCCCTCTTAGATGTGGACCTTCAGGGTGCGAGCTTTACCTGGAGTAACATGAGAATTGGGAAAGAGTGCATCCAATCTCGGCTGGATAGATCTTTGATCACTGTTGATTGATTGAATTCCCGCAATAGTAAATTATCTTCCTTGGTGCAGATTGGGTTAGACCATTCCCTTGGATCTCTCTTTGGACCCGCTTATTAAGAAAAGAAACTTCCCCTTCAGGTTCAAAAAGATGTGGACCACTCATCCTAATCTGACAAACAAGATTATGGAATGGTGGAACATTGATATAAAAGGATCGACAATGTTTAGAGTGGCTAAAAAACTCAGAAACATCAAGATAAATATCAAGCAATGAAATAAGAAAGAGTTTTGTGATATATTCTCCTCCAAAGAAAAGGCTATAACAGATCTCAATCTAGTTCAAGAGGAAATCCAGAGAGCGGGGTATGATGAGGACAAACTGCATAAAGAAAAAAACCTTCTATCAGAGTACCACAACGTTATAGGGAAGGAGGAAATTTTCTGGAAGCAGAGATCAAGATCCATATGGCTGAGGGAGGGGGGCCAAAATACTAGGTTCTTCCACTTGTCCACAATGAAACACATGGTTGCCAACAAGATCAGTAGCATTAATAGGGGGCACCAAATCTTGCAGGATGACAATGATATATCTAATGAAGCAATTGATTTTTTCTCATCCCTTCTCTCAATAGAACATGACCTCTCAGAGGAGGACCAGGAGGACCTCTTGAGAAACATACCCAAAATCATCTTGGAAGAGCTAAACAAATTTATGAGTGCTAATCCTAATTTAGAAGAAGATAAAAAATTCCTAGATTCCCTTCCTAGTGATAAGGCCCCGGGACCAGATGGCTTCCCTATGTTTTTCTTATAAAGGTACTGGGAAGTACTCAAATTTGATGTGGTCAAAGCAGTGAAGGAATTATATGGATGCAAAAACCTTCTAAAGGAACTTAATTCTACTTTCCTGGTTCTTATCCCAAAAGGCTCAGGGGCGGATTCTATGGAGCTCTTCAGACCCATAAGCTTATGCAATTTTTTTCTATAAGATTATCTCTAAAGTCATTACCATCAGAATTCTTAAAGTGCTCCCCTCTATCATTGCTCACCAACAGTCAGGATTTGTTTCGGGTAGATAGATTCTTGATTCCATTATGGTGGTGCACGAAGTGATCCACTCCTTAGATGCTGGTAAGAGGGAAGGTTTCCTCCTCAAGCTAGACCTGTCCAAGGCCTATGATCGTGTTGATTGGTCCTTCCTGCTGAAGGTGCTTGGAGCTTTTGGTTTTGACTTGAAGACTTGCAAGATCATCCATCAAATTATATCTTCTCCTTCGCTGGCGGTTCTGGTCAATGGTTCTCCTTCCGCTTTCTTCAAATCTTCTAGGGGTTTGAGACAAGGAGACCCCCATGTCTCCCATTCTCTTCATTATTTTGGTTGAGTTCCTTGGGAGATTGATCATGGCTAAAAGGAGAATTGGGGAGCTGAAATGCATGAGACCGTCCTCTGGTATCATTGTTTTCTCTCACCAATAATTTTTCGATGATACCATTTTAGGAGGGGAGGCTTCAGTGAGAGAAGATAGAGTAGTAAAAAAAATTCTTAACTCCTACACTAGAGCCACTTGGCAATCTATCAACTGGAATAAGAGTTCACTCTTCTACATTTATACCCCTGAGGATAGACAAAGGAGAATTGCAGATATCTTGGGATGTGGCATTGGCTCCCTTCCATCTAATTACTTGGGTCTCCCTCTAAGTGTTAAGCCCCCTGATGAGTTTTGGAAAAAACTCATTGATAGATTCAACATGAAATTGGCAAGCTAGAAGGGGATCACTCTCAGTCAAGCGGGAAAAATCTAGTTGGTAAAATCTACTCTGCAAAACCTTCCAACCTATGTCTTAAGCCTCTTCTCGATACCTACTAAAACTATGAAGGCAATGGAAAAATTCAAAGAAGATTTCTCTGGTCGGGAGTTGAAGAACATAAGTGATTTCCTCTGATTGCTTGGGACAAGGTTTGCCTCCAAAAAAGTGCTGGAGGTCTTGGGATAAGGAGAATCAGGCCTTTCAAAAAATCTCTCCAAGCGAAAGAGATATGGCACATCTTCCATGGCAAGGGGGAATGGAGAGACTTTTTTGAAGATAAGTATCTTTCTAATGATTCTATGAGTTATTTCTTTGGCTGTGATGATATCCCGAAAGGCTCTTTCATGTGGAATGGTTTCCTCAATGCTAAAGAGTTAGCCAAGTCGAAAGCTAAATGGAAAATTGGCAATGGTCAAACCATTAACTTTTGGGATGACATTTGGCTCCAGTTCGGTCCCCTGAGAGATTGTGAGCCTTACAAAATATGGATGGATGAGTGTAACTATCAATTTGGACATCAGGTTCACAACTATAAAGTGGGGAACACCTGGATGGACTTTCCCTCTGTCTCTCAGGATTTATCTTCCTTAATTATTACTCTGAATGCAGTTTCCTTATCCCCTAATCAGGATGTCATGATCTGGGAAGGATCCCCCAGTGGGGCCTTCTCGGTTGCTTATGCCTACTCTTGCGAGATGCAACTGGAAGCCAAGCCTATTTGGGATAAAGCCTAGTCCCCTGGCCTTATTCCCAAAATTAATGTCTTCTTTTGGCTTTTGCTTTAGAACCGTATCCTTACTGTTGATAACCTTTTGAAGAGAGGCCTCCTGATCCCCAATAGGTGTGTGCTTTGTAAGTGTCAAGATGAATCTGTGGATCACCTGTTTATTCATTGCTCCTATGTTAGTCCTGTCTGGCAGTCCCTCCTATCTTTTTTTGGGCTACAATGGTGCTTCCCCTCCTCTATCCATGACCTTTTTTCCCAATGGACCCGACCTTTCAAGTGCACTGCTTTTCACAAAATCTGGACCTAAGCTCTCCCTCACCTGTGCTGGGGAGTTTGGAAAGAGCATAACAACCGAATCTTCAGGGATTTCTATGCCCCTCCCAAAATCATTTTTGAAAAGATTCACCATGCTCTAATGGAAAATTTTGTTTCCTGTGGCGGTACTAACCCTTTTGCAGGTAAATACAACTATGGTGACCCTAAGAAGATCAACTACAAAAGACATAATTGTTCTTGGAGCTATCCCCTGGATGGATGGTTTAAGGCCAACTTTGATGGTGCTGCCAAGGGTAATTCGGGAAAGGCGGGAAGTGGTGGTGTGATCAGAAACTGTTATGGTAAGGGTACCGCTGCTATCATCCTCCCACTTGATACCCAAACCAATCACTTTGCAAAAGCCAATGCGGCCCTACAAGTCACCAAATTAGCCCATAATATTGGGATCAAAAACCTTTGGCTAGAAGGTGACTCTATCAACATAAGTAACTGCCTTACCAATTTACACCCACCCTCATGGACTATTGCCAATATGATTGAAGAAACCCGCAATCTCTTGAATAATTTTGAGAAGATACACATATCCCACGTGTATAGGGAAGCCAACTAGGTTGCTAACTAGTGTGCCAACTTGGCTGTGAAAAGTGACACTTAGATCAGATGGCTTCACGGAGGAGACCTCCCATGTGAGGTGAAGGATTTAATCGAATACGACATAATCAGGGAAAGGAGGGAATTAAAATTATTAATCATGAAAATTAATGTTGTGTTTCGTATCAGTTTTCCCATAAATGGAAAGTACAAGATTGACAGGAAGGGTAATGAATCCAAGTCCCATTCACACGCTTTTTGGGTGCCCATTCACAAAGTTAAAACTTACCTTATTAGGCACATCATAAGAACAATCTGGAATACTTCGGTGAGAAATTGTCTGTTAAGTTGTAAGCCGAATCACCATAACGCGACTCTGAGCCTTAATCTTGCAATGGGCAGTGAAAGACATAGAAGGGAGCCCTCTAATGACAATGATAAATGGAGGAGACGGACTAAGGTCTGGAATTTTCTACAACAAGGTGGAATTTCAACTTTTATCGAAAGGACTCATGGTGGGAAGTCGTCGGTGACCAAAATGTTTGTAAAATGCTAGGATGAGGGAAGTGTGGTGATTGATGGGAGAAGATTTATGGTCACTGCGGAGGTTAGCTCCACTGTTACTGGCATCCCCATTGCGGATAAGAAATTTTACAGGGACCATAAAATTTTGGACTCTACGATCAACAACTTCGTGAGGAACGAGGAAGAGAAGAAAGTTCTCATCAAAGTTGAGACATATTATCTTCCAAAAGGCATCAAAATGTTGTGGAGATTCGTCATGAAGGCTATCATCTCTTATGTCACGTTGGATACTAGGTTCGATAGGATAAGAACCTATCACTTCATCCTCATGAACCACTTTAGACATGGTATGTAGGTTTCTATCCCGTTCTACTTATATGCTTCTATCAATGAAAATATTAATGGTTATAGGGATAAGGATATTGCGAATCCTGCTCTGCATGAGGGGCTTTTAGTTCTCATTTACGAGTACTTTAAAGCCCAAATTATGGGGAAGGAGATTGTTGATAAAGAGGACAAAATGGATGTCTATGGCTCTGATTATGTCCCCTCGGAGACGCAAGATAGTGAGGGTTTTCACTCTGAGGGTTAGGAAGATTGTGACATTAAGAAGAAGAATCTGGGCTCCTCCTCTAAGAAGAGAGCTACCAGTATTTATACTATCAAAAAAGAGAAAACGGTGACCTCTTCCAAGAAACATACTACTACTGTGATCTCTTTTGAGGAGGACTATAACGATAATGAGGAAGGGATGAAAACTTATTATGAGGAAGAGATATCTAGTGGAAAAGGAAAAAAGAAAAGGGAGACCGCTATTGTGAAGTACCAAAATAAAAAGAGCAAGGACGAGATGAAAATTGATTATGAGGAAGAGATATCCAATGGAAAAAGGAAAAAAGAAAAGGCAGACTGCTATTGTTAAGTACCAAAATAAAAAGAGCATGGATAAGGGAAGAAAGCCAATGTGTTCCATTCTTTGTAAAAGACATGGTTGATACTAAGTCGAGAAACAATCTAGGTAAAATGATATTTAGGGTCTACTATTAGGAAAAAGGTCCGAGCAAATGTGTACTTTATTTTTTCTTTATGAAAAGAATATAATTTTTCTTTTTCCTATCATTCATGTATATTACATCCACCCACCCTTGTAGTCTATTCATGCACCCACCTTCATATCTAGTTGTTGGCTCCATCTTCCAAATTAGAAATGTACTTGAGTAGACAAAGAGTGTTTGGGAAAACAACAAAGAAAAGCTTTATCTTGCATAGGGTCAAATAAAAAATTGTAAGACATATTTACGATCATTGATCAGTCCAAATATCTAGATCAATGAAAAATATTTAAAAAAAATGTTAAAGAGGCAATTTTTTGGCAAATAGCTATGGGTCCACTAGAATGCACTGGACCCATTGGCCAATGCATTCTAGTGGCCCCATAGATGTTGTTGAGGTTTTGAACATACTATATTAGTACGATTCTAGAATCTTCATTGCTCACACATTCTTTAATCATAGAGTTAAATAGCATCCTCTTGATAATTGCTTTCCTAATTTAATTATTGTAAATAATTAGATTTGTAGTAATGTGTATGCATTCTATAAGATTAACTTAAACTAGCCATAAGCAAATATCATTTCCCTTTACATTTATAGTTACCCTTCAATCTTGTACAACATAGTTTGCTTCCAAGATTTCAAACCAGAAATTTAATGATATTTTAGTCTCTTTTTCAGAATTGGATCATTGTGGTGCTCTTAATTCAACGCTCTTAATAAATTGTGAGTTTTACCATGCTATCTGTAATCAAATAGTGTTATTTTAATTTTATTGTCCTCTTTCCTTCATGTCGTAAGTTAGGGGAGAGGACCTAGTGGTTGAGTGCCCTAATTTTGCACTTCTCAAAATCCTACATGGAAATTTTAAATTGCTCTCATTTTTTTATTACAGCGGCTTACTTGGCAAGTTTGGTGCTTAGCCCAACAAAAAGTGAGAGGTCATGCAAAAGGGAGACTTGTACTTGTGGAGCTCATGTGGCATCACATAATTGATTGTTTTAAAAACTAAAGGATACATTTCATTCAGCTATGAATAGTTATCATCAGCAATCAACAACATAAATCATAATTATTAGTGCAATATTATAAAAATATTAGACATTAAATTAACAAATGTAAATATTAATTCTATCACAACCATTAAAACAAGCTGAGATAGTAGGTAAATTCTACTTAGAGATCCTAATCTTTTAGGGCCCGTTTGGCGCCTGGAATTAACCTTGAATAGGCAGCCAATAATGCATGAATTAAATAATTCTTTGTTTGGTGCATTTTTTGAATTCTGGAATTAAAAAACTAATCCCCATTTTG
>MU225615.1:264441-277402 GCA_018584345.1 Thuja plicata | reverse complement strand
GTAAGACTAGAGAAGAGCATTTGATGCATATAAGGCAAGTGTTGCAGAGATTGAAAGAGGAAAAGTTGTTGATAAATCTGAAGAAGTGTTCCTTCATGAAAGAAGAGCTTGTGTATTTGGGTTTTGTAATTTCAGCTGATGGTTTGAAGATGGATCCTGAGAAGGTTGAAGCTATACTGAATTGGCCTACACCTGAGAATGTCATTAAGGTAAGATTATTTCATGGATTGGCAAGTTTTTACAGAAAGTTTATCAGAAATTCAGTTCTATTTGTAATGCTATGACTGAGACAATGAAAGGAGACAAAAGAGAATTCAAATGGACACATGGAGTTGATAAGAGTTTTGAGACCTTGAAACTAAAGGTTGTTGAATTACTTGTGTTAGCCTTACCTGATTTCAATAAGGTATTTGAAGTTGAACGTGATGCAAGTGGAAGTGCAATCAGAGCTGTGTTGACTCAAGAAGGTAAAATTGTTGCTTTCTTTAGTGAAAATTTGAATGATGCTAAAAGGAAATATTCTATTGATGATCAAGAATTCTATGCTATTGTTCAATCTATGAAGAAGTGGAGACATAAATTGATGCCAAATGAATTTGTGTTGTATACTGATCATAAGGATTTACAATATTTGGGTAGTCAAAATAAGTTGAATATGAGAGATATGAAATGGGTAGACTATTTACAGAGTTTCACATTTGTGATTAAGAATAAGAGTGGAGTTTCTAACAGAGTTGCTGATGCATTGAGTAGAAGAAGATCTTTGTTGACTGAAATGAGAATTGAGGTTCTTGGTTTTAATGATAGAAAAAATTTGTGTGAAAATGATCCTGATTTTCTGAGCAGTGGAGAGTGTGCAGAGCACCTAATTCAAATCAATCAAGTAAATATGAAGATTATTTCATTCAAGAAGATATGTTGTTCAAAGGTATTCAGTTGTGTATACTGAGAGGTTCAATGAGAACTAATTTGATAAAGGAGAAACATAGTAGTGGATTGGATGGACATTTTTGTATTGATAAAAACATTGAGTTTTTTGAAGGAAAGGTATTTTTGGCCTCAGTTGTATAAGGATGTTCAGAAATTTGTGAAAAGTTGTGGAGTTTTTCAAGTTGCAAAAGGAGTGAGTCAGAATACTAGTTTGTATACACCAACAACTGTTCTCGAGAAACCTTGGAGTGATATCAACATGGATTTTTTTCTTGGCTTACCAAGGACAGAAAGAGGTAATGATTCCATATTTGTTGTTGTGGATAGATTTTCTAAGATGACACATTTCATACCATGTAGGAAAACATCAGATGCAGTACATATAGAAGATATTTTATTTAAAGAGATTGTCAGACTGCATGGATTATCGAGGAGTATTATCTCTGACCGAGACAGTAAATTTGTTAGCTATTTTTGGAGAACACTTTGGAAGAATTTGGATATTGAGTTGAAGTATAGTTCTACATTTCACCCACAGATTGATGGACAAACAGAGGTTGTAAACCAAAGTTTGGGTAACTTGTTGAGATGCCTAGTTGGAGACACACCAAGCAATTGGGATTTGATGTTGGCACAAGCAGAGTTTGCATACAACAGTTCAGTAAATAGAAGTACTAGAAAAACACCTTTTGAGATTGTTCATTGAACACAATCGAGAGGCCTATCAAATTTGAGGGATATTCTTGGAGAAGAGAAAAGAAGTGTTGAAGAAGAAGAATTTGCTGAGTTCATGAAGACATTGCATGAAGATATAAAATAGAAGCTGGAGAAAAGTAATCAGAAATACAAGGACAGTGCAGAAAAATCAAGAAGACATAAAACATTTTAATTTGGTGATGTTGTCATGGTTCATTTGAAGAAAGGCATATTTCCTATTGGAACATATGGAAAATTGAAGATGAAGAAATTTGGTCCTTGTAAAATACTGAGAAGATTTGACAGTGGGAATGCCTATGAAGTGGAATTACCTGATGATATGGATATGTCACCTATATTCAATATTGTAGACTTGTATGAATATCATGAACCTGATGAAGAAGTGACAGTACCGAGTGATTATCCTAAGAAGAAGATAGAAGAAGTTGAACAAATTTTGAAATAAAGAGTTAGCAGAAGTACAAGAGGAAAGGAATACATGGAGTATCTGATAAAGTGGAAGAACAGAATGATCAAGGACTCATCTTGGATTTATCAAACCAAGTTGGATTCATTTTAGGTTGGACCTAATACATGATTTGGGGAATCATTTCTATTAAGCCCAAGTGTCTGATGCAGGAGCATCTCAGATCCTTGGCAATCCTGCTCAACCAAAAAGATGTTTACTTTGTTTTATAGTTTTTCTTTTGTTGCTCAGGTTCTGGCTTTACTAATGAGTCTCGATGATCTCTTTGCCCGACGGGTTTTCTGTTGCTTGGTGATGTCCTTACCGATGGGTTTTCTGTTGCTCGGTAATGTTCTTACCAATGGGTTGTCTTCTTTTCGGTAATCATCCTCCAATTTTTTTATCCTGATCTGACCGCCTTCTACATTTAATTCTTGTGGCTGAATTAACATGGGGTCTCTCATTGGGATCTGTGTGGACCTAAATCTGGGTCTTTCTTATTGATTTGAGTGCCAACCTCTTTGGTGGACTCTTGTATATATTTGTTTATGTGTTCTTAGTTTAGGGGCAGTTCTAGAGAAAGATAGAAGAGTAAGTGTTGAATTATTTGGAAGGCAGTTCTGTGACCTAACATTTATGAAGATCTATTCTATAATTCATTGATTGTATATGTTTGAAACTTGGAAGGCCTGACAGCCCGACATATGATGATTTTGATTAATTAATGTAAAAGGATCTCTTTTGTTTCTTCTCTCACTGTGTTGTTGTTGCTTCCGCATTGTGTCTGCAAGTTGGTTTGGTAGTTGTGAGTGCCCTTGGTCCCTCTTACTAACCCTCCTTGCGTCAAAAATAGACCCATGTGGGTACCCTCCCACAAGTGGGTAGTCTTTACTTGGATTTTTAGGCAAGTGGATTAGAAATTTATGACATGAATTGAATCTCTCCCTAATCACTTGGATTATGAATGTGCACATGATTTTGAGAGGATAATTAGGATAATGGGGAGATCAAGGTGCAAGTGGGAGAGTAGGAGATTAATGCAAGTGGATGGGAATTTTATTTTTGAATTAATTTTAATTCAAAATTGGAGGAAAGGAGAAAGAGGGACAAAATTGAATAAATATGGAAATTTATTTAATTAAATGCATGAAGGGGATAAATGATATAATCAACTATGAAAATTAATTAAATTAATCCACAAGGGAAATAGAAGAATAAACACTTAAATACTTAAATAACTATAAGTTATTTAATTATCAAAGCAATGGGGATAGAGGAATAGAAGAGGTAAATTTGATGAAGTTATAATGAATAAAATAGGTATCTACATTTTGTTCCTCTTTGAAATGACATCAAAATAATGTTGTTTCAAAGAAAAATAAGATACTTTCGATGCAAACAAAATTGGATGATGATTTGTACTTCCTAAGTCCTTCATTTCAAACTCCCTAGCAAGTTGATTTTTCAAATAGACAATTCTATGTATGTAGGGATCTGAAACCAATGTATCATCTACATACAAAAGTAGAATGATTAAACTGTCATGATAATACCTTTAAAAATAGGCACAATGATCAGCCTCACATCTACTAAACTCTATACTCATCATGAAGGAATCAAACCGCTTGGACCAACACATTGGCCCCTGTTGTAAACCAAACAGTAATTTTTTTCAATCTGCAAACATGATTCTCCTTTTCTTTTTCCTTAAAACCTTCTGGCTGGTGCATATAAATGTCCTTAGAGAGATCACTGTGCAGGAAGGCTATTTTAACATCTAATTATTCTAAGTCCAAAACAAGACTACCAACAAGAGCTAAAACAACTCTAGCATCATTTTTCACCAAGTTTTTACCCCACCGTGGGTTTTCCTCATAGATATTGTGTTTACTTGTGATTGCATTGTGTGTTTTCTTAATGTGTTATCATTTCAACGTGACTACTTCTCTTTTAAGTTAGTTTGTGATGAATAGAGTTTTAAAATAATTTTTTTAAAGAATGCTCATTCAACCCCCTCTCAGTGGTCCATTTTTGTTTCTTCTATTGGTATCATAGCCTTAGGTTCCATCTTGGTTAGCTTTCTCTAGCTAGGGTATATCTTGGTTTAGGAACACAATGTCTAAGTAAGAGTCTTGATCTATTAAAGTTTCCATGTTTGATGGAACTAACTATGCCTTTTGGAGTAGAAGAATGGAAACATATTTGTCTTCCCTTGGATTTGATGTTTGGATGGATATAGTAAATGGTTACAATGTTCCTGCAACTCCTCCTACTGATCCAAATTCTAAGAAATAATATGAGAAAAATTTAAAAGCTAAGCATGTCATTCTTAGTTGATTAACTGATACAGAGTTTGTCAAAGTCATGCATTGAAAATATGCAAAAGAAACTTTGGATAAGCTACAGAGAATCTATGAAGGTGATGTCAAAGTCAAAGAGGAAAAGATAAAAAATGTAAGAGCTCAGTTTGAAGGCTTGAAAATGAGAGAAGATGAGAAAATTGTTGATTACTTATTGAGAGTATTGGATTAAATAATTAGTGAAGTAAGAGTACTTGGTGATAATTTTCCTGATCATGTTATTGTTAAGATCATTAACAATAAAATATGACACTAAAGTTTCAACTATTGAGGAAGCAAAGTATTTGAGTACCTTTTCAATGGAAAAATTATTTGGATCAATTTCAACATATGAGATGAAAAATATAATAAATGAGACATGTGAGAGAGAAACTTCATTCACCACCAAGAAGGAAGGAAAGGAGGTTGCCAACAGTGTTGATGATGAATAATTTGATGTAGATGAAGCAAATTTTGTGGGAAAATTATAGAAAGGATCAGGAAAGTATAAAGGAAAGCTTCCCTTAAAATCCTTTAACTGTGGGAAGATAGGACACTTTTTTGCCAAGTTCCCACATGACAAAAAGGATGAAAAAGAGGAAGAAGGGAGAAAAAATTTCAAACCAAAGAGAAGAAATTTTAGGAGGAAGAGAAGTCTCTACACCATAGAAAGTGATGCAATTGATAATGAAAGTGAATCTGACATGGACAATAGTAAAGAGGAAAATGAAGCAAGTATATTTATGGAAAAAGAAGAATTAAATGAAGAACCAAATTCAAAGAGTGACATCAACATATAATCTGAAAGTTTAAATTCATTTAGTAGTGATGAAGAAGAAGAGATTGAGGCTGAGGTTCAATTAGAAGGAGAGCTAGTGTGTGCTTTTGAAGAAATTAGTAGGCTAAGGAAAGAGAGCACCAAGTAATAAAAGTGAAGCTAACTAATAATTTTGAAATCATAATGAATTTGAAGTGCAACTAGAAGAAGAAAAGAGAGTTTGTGATGGTATAGAATCTGATTTAGATGAAAATGAGAAGAGGTGTCAAGAGTTGGAACACAAAGTGGTTACCTTGAGAAATCAAGTTATGAAGTATCAAGAGGATCTCTAGTTGAGATTAAAGCATGAGAGTAGCACAAACACCTTGAATGACATGTGGAAGAAGCAAAAGCATTCAAGAGATCCCACAAGTGTTGGTTATGAGGTCATACAATGTTCAACAAATAAGGTTTCATCTACACAAGATATAAATTTTGTCTCCTCAAGAAATGGAAAAGAGAAGAATTTTAAGGTTAGAAACACTCCAAGAATAAAAGTTGAATTGAATACTAATGTTGAGAGTTTAAAGACTCATAGTGTTTCCCCAAAGAATGAAGATTTCGTTGCTACAAAAAAAGGAAATGTTTCTGCTACAACTCCTGCTACAAAAAGATAGATAGATCAGATTGATGATGGATTCATGAAGGTCAAAGACATAAGGAGAAATGGTAGGAGATCAAGATATGCTTCCCAAAGAAATCCAACATGGAGTCAATCATATGACAAAAACTAGTATGTCTCATAATTTCATGGTTATTATTATAAATACAATGCTTATGGACATAAAATTTAAGAATGTAGACTTATGAATAGACACACTCACAATTTTATGAGTAACAATCCATTTGTTTTCATAAGGACCATAAATGTAGTTTGATATAAGTGTAATGGAATTGGACACAAAATTGTAAATTGTAGATCTAGAAAAAATCAGCCATATGATTATTCATCTATGTCTATATGCAAAGCATTCACTTCATAAGCATAACCCCATTATTTTGAAAAATGCAATTCAAGAGTCTGCCCCTGTTCTCGGCATGCAGATTGGGGAACAAATGAAAGCTATTGCATGTGCCCTGCTAGAAATTTTGGGTATGCAATATACCCCTATCATCCAACAATTCTCTCCTCATGATTTATCTGCTAACTGGGAAGTGGCTCCATCGAGTAATCATAGGAAAATTGGGATGAAGCGTCGGGCTCCTCTACCATCACCATTGCAGGCAAGTTCTTGTGACACGGGAAGGGTGCCAGATGTAAAGATTACTCATGAATGTGATTTGGCGTTTGTGGCTAGTTCTTCACCTGACCCTGGACAAATGCCTCATGAAGTCCAGAGGAGTAGTTGGCAGGTCTCCGCTCTTCCAGAGTGTCCTAGTGGCTGGGCATTGGGAGGGCCACTTCAATCACGGTCTGATCTTAAGCATTTATAGAATGAGATGGGAAGGGATCTTGGGGAGAAACTAAGATGGAGGAATGAGGGCTTCGGTCTTCCTTGAAATGATGGTGTTGTTAGCAATTTATCTAACTCAAATTTTGGATGACGCCTAAATTTTCTTTTTCCAAGCATGTTGGCTGTCGTGTCCGAGTCGACTAGTCGAAGCATCCAGACCTGGTCACCTACCGAGATACTACATTGATACCGAATCTATACCAAGACTATCCTGAGATACCAATTCTAAGAAAGTACCCCAATACACCGACACCGATGACTTAATGAGTACCTACTGATATCGAGATACCGATTCTAAGTAAGGACCCCGAGCCATCGATACTGATAATTTACTGATTAAATACCGATGAATTACTGATTTGACGAGGTACTTCACTATCATCAAGCTTACTCCAAGTCTCCCTTGAGGTGCTATACCAAAATTCTTCTGAGTTACCGAAGTTTTGTGGTTCTCCCAAGTGGTTAATATTAAGCCTCTGAATTGTTTTAGCATTGCTACCAAGTTACTAGTCAGTCTTCAGTAGCCAGATTTTGATGTAATGCCTTGGCACATGAAAAATGTATTGAAAATTCTCATGCACAGACTTAGGTGTTCTAAGTAGTTCATAGGATCTCTCTGATCTTGTTTTGTAATTGAATTGAGAAGTGGATTTTTCTTGCTAGTTCTTTCCCATGGAGTTCTTGAACTAGTTTTTATATAATATATATAGTGGTATCTTCCACCTTTGCCTAAAAAGAAAATCTATGTCTATATACAATGAAGAGATAGAATGTTATAATTGTCATAAACTTGGGCATATTGAAAAGCATTGTAAAATAGGGACAAAAAAACAAAAGATAGCAAAAAATTCATCATTCAAAAGTGAAAAAAAATTAAAAGTGCAGCAAAAGAGAAGGAAATTAAGTAAGTTTGGGTTGAGAAGAAGAATAATAAAAAGGAATCAAGTTTGATTGTTCAAACAACATTACATGCAAAACAAAGGAACACATGGGTTTTTTATAATGGTTTCTCCAACCACATGACATGAGACAAGAAAAAGTTTACAAAAATTGAGGATTGGAATGTTGGTTCAGTCAGATTAGGAGACAATACTTCAATCAAAATAAAAGGTAAAGGAACTCTCAGTAGTGATGAAAAGATGAACGCTCATAACGTGTATTATGTTGAAGGATTAAACCATGATTTTATGAGTGTAAGTAAGATGTGTGCCAACATGTACAAGCTTGATTTTGACTCCAAAGGATGTGAGATAAGGAAAGAGAGAAGAAAAAGATTAGTTGTTGAAGTAAGAGGATAGATGGAAATGTGTATAATTTAAAAGAATATTATGAATCTCAATGCATGATGGGACATGTAGATGAGAGTAGGTTGTGGCATAGAAGGTTAGGCTACATAACATTTTAAAATATTGTCAAGGTAAGATCTAAAGGATATGTAAGGCACATGCCTAATATATTTAAGCCATAAAACACCATTTGTGGTGAATGTCAAAGGGGAAAGGAAACTAAGGTAAGCTTCAAGATAAAGGAGTATTCAACAAGAAGAACTCTTGAGTTAGTCACACAGATTTGTGTGGTCCCACAAGAAAAAGAGTTTTAAATGGTGAAAAATACTTCATGTTGTTGATTGATGACTTCTCAAGAATGACATGGGTAACCTTCCTATACGACAAGTCACAAGCATTTGAAAGGTTTAAAATATTTAGGAAAATGGTTGAGAGAGAAAGTGGTCATACGATGAAATGTTTGAGATCAAACAAAGGAGGAGAGTTCACTTCAAATAAATTTGAAGATTACTGTGAGAATCATGGAATTAAGAGGCAATATTCAACTCCAAGAACTCCTCAAAAAAATAGAGTTATGGAAAGAAAGAAAATGACAATCAAGGAAATGGAAAGAACCATGCTAATAGAAGCAAATTTACCCAATGTCTATTGGAAAGAGGAAGTCTATACAACAACATACACATTGAATAGGGCTCATCTTAGAGTGAACAGCAAGATGACACCTTATGAATTATGGTATGGTAAGAAACCTTTAGTTAAGCATTTCAAAGTTTTTGGAAGCAAATGCTTCATCAAAAGAGATAATGATGGACTTGATAGTTTTGATGCAAGATGTGATGAGGGCGTCTTCTTGGGCTACTCAACTCATAGAAAGGGATACAAGTGCTACAACAAGTGTCTCAAGAAGGTGATTGCGAGCATAACTATTAGGGTGGATGAGTATATGAGAAAATCAAGGCCAAGTGCAGTAAATTAGATTAAAGAGTCATGCCATGAGGTGGAGGAAGAATCTAGAAATGAAGAAGAGACACCTAAGAAACCCCCAAGAAAGTATGTGATAAATTATCATTTGGACGATCAGATTATTGGTAGCAAAGATGGAGGTGTAAAAATAACAAGAAGACATAAAAAAATATTGAGCAAGTCATTTTTTGTCTCTTGAGAGAGATGGAACTAAAGAATTATGATGAGGCCAACAAGAGTGTTGATTGGATCAAGGATATGGAAGAAGAATTTCAGCAAATTGAAAAGAATAAAACTTGGGATCTAGTCCAACGACCAGTTGATAAAAATGTTTTTGGCACCAAATGGGTCTAAAGAATAAGGTAAATGAGGATGGAAAGGTGATTAGAAAAAGAGAAAGGATGGTGTGCAAGGGTTACTCATTAGTAGAAGGAATAGAATTTGAAGATATGTTTACTCCACTTGCAAGGCTTTGATCCATAAGAATGTTTCTTGCTTTCTCATCATATAAGAGATATAAAGTTTACCAAATGGACATTAAGTCAACATTCCTAAATCGTAACCTTGAATAAGAGATGTATATTGAGCAGTGTGAAGGGTTTCAATTGCATGAAAAATGAAGACTTTGTGTGCAAATTAAGAGAGGCATTGCATCGCACCTAGAGCATGGTACTTTAGGCTTGATAGGTATCTACATTAGAAAGGCTTCAAGAAAGGGTGTGTGGACAACAACTTATACATTAAATGTGAAGGTAATCATATGATTATTGTTGGTGTCTATGTAGATGACATTATATTTTTTGGAAATAAGTATAACTTGTGAAAAGATGTTTCTGACCAAATGCAATCAAAATTTGAGATGTTAATGCTGGGAGAGTTCTCATATTTTATTGGTCTGCAAATATCATAGTTAAACAAAGGTATATTCATCTCTCAAACAAAATATGCAAAATACATGTTGAAGAGTTTTCCGATGAATGATTGCAATCTTGTTAGTACACCATGGTGACTAGATGCAAACTAAGTAAAAATGATGAGTCACTTAGTGTTGATCAGACCTTGTATAAATCCATGATTGGAAGTATTTTGTATTTAACTGCTTCAAGGTCTGATATTGTTCAAGTAGTGTGCATGACGGCTAGATTTCGAGCTACCCTAAAGAAATATCATGTAAATTTTGTCAGAAAAATATTCAAATATGTGTATGGCACACTTGACTATGGCTTATGGTACCCAAAGAATGATAATTTTATCTTATAAGATTACACGGATGTTGATTGGGCAGGTTTCATTGATGAACAAAAGAGCATTAGTGGTGGTTCCTTCTTACTTGGTGGTAGATTGGTATCATGACATACAAAGAAACAAGAATCCATCTCCTTATCTAATCCTGAAGTCGAGTGCATAGCTTCTACTACATGTTGCACCCAAATTCTATGGATGAATCAAACACTCAAGGACATTTAGGTAGAATATGTTGACCCCATTTTCATAAAATGTGATATTCAAGTGCAATGAATATTTCCAAGAACCCTGTTATGCACTCAAGAACCAAACACATAGTTATAAAGTATCATTTCTTGAGGGAGAAGGTAATTGAAAATGAATATAAAGTTGAATATGTGAGCATTGGTGAGAAAGTAGTTGACATCTTCACAAAACCACTACCTAAAGAAATGGAGACATTATTTGATGCCAAATGAATTTGTGTTGTATACTGATCATAAGGATTTACAATATTTAGGTAGTCAAAATAAGTTGAATCAGAGACATATGAAATCGGTAGAGAATTTACAGAGTTTCACATTTGTGATTAAGCATAAGAGTGGAGTTTCTAACAGAGTTGTTGATGCATTGAGTAGAAGAAGATCTTTGTTGATTAAAATGAGAATTGAAGTTCTTGGTTTTGATGACATGAAGAGTTTGTATGAAAGTGATCCTGGTTTTTCAGAGAAGTGGAGAGTGTGCAGAGCACCTAATTAAAATCAATCAAGTAAGTATGAAGACTATTTCATTCAGGAAGATATGTTGTTCAAAGGTATTCAGTTGTGTATACCGAACGGATCAATGAGAACTAATTTGATTAAGGAGAAACATAGTAGTGGATGGGTTGGACATTTTGGTATTGATAAAACATTGAGTTTGCTTAAGGAAAGGTATTTTTGGCCTTAGTTGTATAAGGATGTTCAGAAATTTGTGAAAGGCTGTGGAGTTTGTCAAGTTGCAAAAAGAGTGAGTCAGAATACTGGTTTGTATACACCAATTACTGTTCCTGATAAACATTGGAGTGAAATCAACATGGATTTTGTTCTTGGATTACCTAGGACAACAAGAGGTAATGATTCCATATTTGTTGTTGTGGATAGATTTTCTAAGATGACACATTTTATACCATGTAAGAAAAAATCACATGCATTACATATAGCAGATATTTTCTTTAAGGAGATTGTCAGATTGCATGGATTACCGAGGAGTATCATCTCTGACCAAGACAGTAAGTTCGTTAGCTATTTTTGGAGAACATTTTGGAAGTTGGATAATGAGTTAAAGTTTAGTTCTATATTTCACCTACGGACTGATAGAAAAACAGAGGTTGTAAACCGAAGTTTGGGTAACTTGTTGAGATGCCTAGTTGGAGACACACCAAGTAATTGGGATTTGATGCTGACATAAGAAAAAATTTCATACAACAGTCCAGTAAATAGAAATACTGGAAAGACACTTTTTGAGATTGTTCATGGTACACAACCGAGAGGTATATTAGACTTAAGAGATATTGTTGGAGAAGAGAAACGAAGTGTTGAAGCGGAACAATTTGCTGAGTTCATGAAGACATTGCATGAAGATGTAAAACAGAAGCTGGAGAAAAGTAATCAGAAATATAAGGATAGTGCAGACAGATCAAGAAGACATAAAATATTTGAATTTGGTGATGCAGTAATGGTTCATTACAAGAAACTAAGATTTCCTATTGGAACATATGGAGAATTGAAGATGAAGAAGTTTGGTCCTTGAAAAATACTAAGAAGATTTGATAGTGGAAATTCTTATGAAGTTGAATTACCTGATGACATGGATATATCACCTATATTTAATATTTTAGACTTGTATGAATATCATAAACCTAATGAAGAAGTGGAAATACCAAGTGATTATCCTAAGAAGTAGATAGAGGAAGTTGAGAAGATTTTGAAACAGAGAATTGGAAGAAGTACAAGAGGAAAAGAATACATGGAGTATCTAGTAAAGTGGAAGAACAGACTAATTAAGGACTCATCTTTGATTTCTCAATCTAAATTGGATTCATTTCAGGTTGGACCTGATATATGATTTGGGGAATCATTTCTTCTACCCTAAAGACACCTTTGAATATTTGAGATCAAAGCTAGGGCTAGTTCCTTTTTCTTCCAGCACTTAGATTCCATTAGATGCTATTGGTTTAGGGGGAGCATATTGATTATTCAAACTTCTTGAACTATTTTTCTATCCATATGGTATGTGATGTATTGTTTGGAACACACAGGGGAGATTCTTGTAAAAGATGATTGAATTTTCATGTTCTCAACATTTTGATATGCAAATGTTTATAACAGAAAAGGTTAGAGGCAAATACATTATTTTAAACTATATGTGATCTCCATTTTACGTCTATGGGAAAATATCATTTATTATGTAGATGTAGACACCCTAAATTGTCCTTTTTCATTTCTATATTAATTTAATTAATATTGCCTATAACAATATAGTTAATTCTTATAGATTAACTATATTTGTTATATTCGACTATTTATTTAATTTATTAAATAAATTCATCACCTTGTATTTAAATTTAATTTAAATACTATCCCTAATATATTAAAATTTATTTTAATATATGTTTCCCCCATATTTCTTTTAAATAAATTTTATTTATTTAATCCCTCCATTTTATCTAAAATTCTTCTAAACCTTATTTAAATTTAATTTAATTTAATTTAAATCTTACTTCTCCTTGCTTTTGGCTAAATTCA
>MU225615.1:226952-237959 GCA_018584345.1 Thuja plicata | reverse complement strand
TTAAACAAGATTAAGACTAGCTTTAATAAGATGTTTAATAGAAGATTTTTTGTACAACTTCTCCAATTCCAAATCGTTGTTATACAAGTTCAAATTATGTTTTAATATGTTTATGTAAGTCAAAAAACATTCTTGTTTGTTTTTCACAACAATAAATACTATAAGCTTACCATTGTGACTACTTCAAATTAAACATAGGCAGGAACTAGACGCTATGCATCCTTGTTAAGTTAGATTTTTTTGGTGAAGTGTAGTTGGAGTGTAAGGGAAGTGCAATTTTTCAAGATGTTGACCTTAGCTAGCAACCACTCAATTAACTTTGATGATATATTGATATAATATATTTTTTTATATAAAGGATTTAAACAGTTTGTTAGACATTTTTTTATTACTAGTGTATTGTTTTTGGTTCTGAACTTGTCAATCCTAAAACTAAATTCTGGATGACGCGTCCTAGCCCTCATCTCCATGAAGTTTCCTTGAAAGATATATGGAGATGGTTTTTAATTAAATTCAAATCCAAATTGATAGCTTGTTCAAACTGGTTTTTATCTATGGTTGGACGCATACAGGTGACTGATAAAATTATTCTAGCATCTCGTCTATATATATCTTCAGGTTGGCTACCTTCTAAAGTTTGTTATAATCAACTTACCCAACTCATCTGTAATTTCATTTGGTCCAAATGGAGAAATAAGAAAGGCATGCATGTTACCTCATGGTCTTATTGTATTCTTCTAAAGGATAAGGGAGGTATGGTGCGATTGATCCTTACACGCAAGGAGTTTGTCTTTCAACCAAATGGATCTGCATATGCCTTAGAAAGGAATGCTCCTTGAAAAATCCTGATTAGATATCAATTTCAAACAACCACAACTGGTAATTCTTGGAGCACAGTTCAATGGAGTGATGAGATTATTTTAGCCCCATATTTTGAAGTTCATGGTTCAGCCCCTCCCAGTTGTATTTGGAAGGCTTGGCAGTTGGTTTCTCACAAGTTTTCTTGGTATAACCAATCTTTTAGCCATGAGTTAAGTTTCACAACTTCCTCAATACGGCGGAAAAGACAAATCCAAGTGAATGATTATCCCTTGGCAAAGATTCCTTGACTCAAAGCTAAGAACCTTTTCAAGAAAGCATTCATGTGTTTAGGGACCTGTGGGACTCCTCAAGCTTCACATGAAAATCTTGGGGTCAACTCAAACACTATTTTGACTTAAGCTACAGAGACAAGGCTGCAATGATGGAAATTCAAACTTTGGTAACTCCTAATCTCTCTCTCCTCATTTCATCTTGTAGTCATTCTTTCTTTTTCAAAGATTGGAGGTGGCCAAACAACAACAACATTAGATCTTTTCCTCTCAAAGTGCTCTATAAATAGTTGGTACCTAATTTTCCTATCTTTCAACGTCCAATACTCTTTGAAGGTGTAACTTGACCCAAAGCCATTGGAATAAGCTTAGTCTCCAAATCTGGAAAACCAAAGTTGATACTCAATCACAACTTAGATCTTGGAAACTCCTTCATGCTAGAATTTCACTAGGATCTTGTTTGAAATTCCTCATTCCATCCCCATCTTGCCCCTTTTATGGTAAAGAAGAATTATTCAGGCTTTTTTTTGTTTTATTTTTCCCTCGTGTGAAATTACTATGAATTTCCCTTATGACATCTTTACCTGCCCTTTTCTATTTCGCATGGTCATGGAAAGTTGGTCTTCTTGAGTCCTCTAACTATAACATGATTTCCAACTGATATAGGCTCATCATAATAAAAAAAAAAATTTGGAAGTGTCAGTGTCAAGTTGCTTTGTCATGTACACTTTTCCCCCTTTGGAAATAGAAGTTCAAACAATATGCTTCAACTTACAAACTCTAATGGTTTACTTAGTCTCATATTTTCATGATGATGTTACTACTTGTTATAGGCTAAAACTCTACAGGATCATCTACGAGTTAGAGTTAAGTCAACTACAATGCACTTCAGCTCAGGTTCCTCTTTTTTTCCTTCATAACAAGTGATGAATGATCGCATCAAGATTGATTCATCATTTGACTTGACTATTGTTTCATAGATTCTTTAGTTGAAATGATGGGCGACCACAACAAGATGAGTTCTTTAGTTGTAGTGATGGATGTTCACAACAAGATGGACTTGCGAAGCACATTAAGTTCACCTTCCATGTTCCATTTAACTGTTGTACAGTTTTCAACATTAGCCCTTACCAGGAATTGCTACTTTTTCGCTATCACTTGGAGATCAAAACATATGTTATAAAATTATGTTTCAATTTTGCTTTACCTTTTAGTATTTTCCTAATATTTTCTATTTAGAAGTGATGCAGGAGCATTTGGGTGTATGTGCAATCCTTATCATCCAAAAAATAAATGTATAGTCGGAAAATGGAAGCACTTCTATTGTAGACTGATTTAGCCTTCTGAGTAAGTGGTTTGGGGTCATGTCAAGCGCCTTGAATGGGTCCCTGACTTGGATCTAGCTTTTTCCCCCTGTTTTGCCCCATTTCCACTTTTTCCAGCTTATTTCTGATACTCCAGACTGCAAAACTGGGACTTTGACCTCAGTGTAAAGGTCAACCTTTTTGGGTCAAGGTCGACCTCAACCTTAACCTAGGTTAGAATCGACCTTTTTCTAACCTAGGGTTCAAATTCTAGATTTCCAGGGTTTCCGGATGTCGGGCTTTGGAAAGAGTTAATTCCCGCTTAAGGGTTGGCTGTTTCGGTTGTTGGAACAATAAATCTAAAATTATATTTAATATAGGTCATCTTCTAGGGTATAGGTCTAATTGGAATTTAATTCTCCTATGTAGGCCTCTCTAGAAGATTGTGCCCTAGTTTCATATATAAGGAAGCTTTCTCCTCTCATTTTCTCTAACCACAAGCTAAGACTTGAACTATAAGCAAGAGCAATCTAAGCTAAAGACTTGAAGAGTGAGATCCAAAGGTGAAGAAGAAAGATCTAAAGCAAGACAAGTAGCCATTGAAGCATTCATCTATTCTTAAGCATTCAAGCACTTCTCAAGCACTCAATTCATCAAGAAGATCCATTGGTGGCCATTGAAGGATTCAAACTCCATGGAGCCCTCTTGTTGAAGATTTCTCCATCCATATTCCTCCAAGCCTCTTCCTATTCTAAGATCCATTCAAGATTGGTGTTGAAGATCTACAAGAAATTGATTTGAGACATCCCACATCCTACTTTCTAATTCTACATCCATTTGGTGCATGCATACTTGTGGATCCACGGATTCGAATCCACCACAAGGGCTTCTATAAGCAAGGTGAATTTGTTCATTTACTTTGTTTTACTTATGAAATTTCAATTATACTTTGAGGTTAATTCCAAAACTGAGGTTTGACCAAGGCAAACCCCTCGCCCAACAAACAATCCATTTTCTTGCAGGTACAGGTTTAGAACAGTAGATCGGAGTGTAGATTTGGATACTCTTTTCAGAAAAATTTCTGGATCCAAAAATAGATTTCCTGTCGGAGACTTTTTAGGTCGATTCTGCCCTAGGTCAAAATCAGAAATTCTAGGTCAATGGTGACATTGACTTGAGGGTCAAAATTGAAACTGTGTCAGAACATAAAAATATTTATGGGTTTTGTTCGTCTCTGTGTTTCTATTCCAGATCCGGTCTCAGATTTTCCATAAACTGAGTGCAGACCCCCGAAAAAAACATTCTTCAAATCCGCAACATTTCAAGGCTAGTAGTTTCCTCCTATCCATTTCAATTAAAGTTCTTAATCTTTCTAGATCTATCGCACATTCAAATCTATAAACAGGTATTTAAGATCTTCCTCTTTGCTCTTATTTCCAAATGATTGATTCAGTTATGCATTGATCCTTCCTTTGGGGTCAATCAATTTGGATCCTTCATTTGTGTATCTAAGGATAAAAGGAGAGCATCTTATTTACCCCCTACATTTCAAATATATCCATTTCATACACAAAACATTTTTAAATGTAATATTTCTTATGTTACAATAAATAAACATTGGTTTTGGTCTCAATTTTGGTTTTGTTTGGAATCAATCACTAGGAGTAATCAGGAGCCTCTAGGAGTAATCTGGAGGCATCGAGAGCTATCCGGAGCCATCATACTAGTTACAATTTTGATTTTCAGTTTTGGCTTGGTTTGGGTTCAGTTTTCAGGAGCAATCGGGAGTCATCAGGAGCCATCAAGAGTGATCTGAACCAATTAAGAGTTGTCAGGTGTTGTCCAACATAGTCAATGCATTAAAATTATGATATATATATAGTTGGAAATGAGTTGAGTAACTGAGAGGGGAGGGTTGAATCAATTACAACAACAAAAATCCAAGTCCCTTAGATGTCTTAATCAAACTTATCACTCTTCTTAGTTAATAAAAGATATCCCGCTGTAAGTCGGTTAACAAAGAAATCTCAAGATATTAAATGTAATTAACTTTTAGTGACTAAGTGTAGAAACATAAAGCATAAAGCAAATAAGAGGTACACAGATGACACCAAGATCTAACGTGGAAACCCAATTTGGGAAAACTACCAATTACAACTAGTTACTATTTTTCACTCTTCTGAAGTGAGCCCTGTTAGGAGCCAACCCTGTTAAAGGTTACAAAACACACTTTTAGGTGTGACCTTGTTAGAGGATTTAATCACCCTGTTAGGAGTGGCCTTGTTAGAGGTCTTCAAAAACTTTAATGTATAAATGCCACCTTGTGAGAGGATTTATGAAAGACTGTTAAGTCTACTCTATTAAGAGATTTGGATCTCTTCTACAATTGTTAGAGAGTAATAATGAGTTGACCTTATTGAATAAGCAACTGACTTTGCAGATTCAGATCTCTGTTTTGGCTTTAACTGGATCCTCACTGATCAAATATTATTTTGCATCTCAGTCTGGATATCATGTCCTTAATCATAATTCCTTCTTACTTCGCCTTCACTCTTCATATCAAAACTCTATATCATATTCAGTCCAAACTTGACCTTGTATATATATAATAAGCCTTGTCAAGTCGACTTGAATACCCTTCCAAATAAACAATAAAACTCAAATATGTCAACTGCTATTAACCAATTAAACATAAAGTGTAAATTGTTGTAAGTCAGATAACACTAAATGCATAACTCGGTTAATACTATAATCCTTCGGTGCCTGACCATTACTCGGGTGAAACTAAACTTACTGTATTGTTTGAGTGAACTCAGTTAATACATAACTTCCTTCATTAACCAACTGAGCTTAGTTAATTTTAGACATTTATGTATACATTTATGTATACATTTGTGTAACATCAATGACAATACACAATTAAATAATTATCTTCAACAATCTCCCTCTTGTGCATTGATGGCAACACATGTCATTATACAAAGAATTTTAGAGCAATAGAAACAAGAATAAAATTTATAATGCCCTTAGTTTCATTTTGATTCTCATCCAGAAAACTCCCTTTGTCTTCACAGTCACTGATATACAGATTTCTCCCTCTTACATCAATCTTTGTCTTTGATAAAATTTCTCCCTCTGATATACTGATTTCTTTGGCATGACATCAATAATCTCTCCCTCTTTGACATCCAATGCCAAAGACTTCATCAAATGAGGTTTTAATGTACCTGATGTACTGATTCATATGCAATAAGCTCTGACAATCTGCATCAACTTGTTAGATCTTCACTATATCTCAGTTGATGCATCACTAATCTATGCTTTAGTGAGCCTCAATTAGGGGAATCACCCCTAGCTTTCCTCTAAGATACAAGAATGCATCCTTAGGTAAAGGTTTTGTGGATATGTCTGCAATTTGTTCTTTAGTATTCACATATTCCAACCTTACTTCCTTCTCCTGAACCAATTCTCTCAAGAAATGATACTTAATTGCAATATGCTTAGTCTTAGTATGCATCACAGGGTTCTTTGATTTCCTCCTTCATACCTGACAATATTTTTTTGAACCATATGATATTTGAACAATTCACTGCTGTAGCAAGAGACTAACCTCTTTCCAAGAAAGAACGCTCCACCATTGGTGCTCTTTCTGTCATCAACACTTCCGGCCCAATCAACATCAGTAAAAGTCTTAAATTCAAAGTTTCCTCATTTCTTATACCATAACCCATAATCTTCAATGCCCTTAAGATATCTCAGAATCCTTTTGACAGTCATCAAATAATTCTCTCT
Source organism: Thuja plicata (assembly GCA_018584345.1). Classification (NCBI taxonomy): domain Eukaryota; kingdom Viridiplantae; phylum Streptophyta; class Pinopsida; order Cupressales; family Cupressaceae; genus Thuja; species Thuja plicata. The sequence continues at coordinate 231,772 of MU225615.1, read as the reverse complement.
AGGATTAGTTGAAAACCTTGCAACAATACCAACTGCTAATGCAATATCAAGCCTAGTGTGAACAACATATTGAAGTTTACCAATCATGGATTTGTAGATAGTCCGATTTACCTCCTTTGAATCATCGGCGTTAGACAACTTATGTCCAGTAGACATAGGTTTCCCAACTGGTCTAGAATCTTCCATTCCAAATTTCTTCAGTATCTCTTTGATGTATTTAGACCGAGTAATGTAGATACCATCCTTCATCTAATGAACTTGTAAACCAACAAAGAATTTGATTTCTCCAAACATAGACATCTCAAATTCCTTACTCATTTCTTCAGAGAATGCTTTGCATAAATCATCATGTCCAGTGAATAGTATATCATCAACAAATATCCCTGCTAATAGTATCTTGTTATGAGGTCCTTCTTTGATGTACAAGATACTATTATCATTGGGTCTCTAAAATCCAATACTTACCAGGTAACCATGCGGTCTTTCATACCAAGCTCTAGGAGCTTACTTCAGTCCATACAAAGCTTTGTGCAATTTGAAAAGCATATTATTTTTGTTGGGATCAACAAATCCTTCAGGTTTCTCAATATAAATTTCCTCTTCCAGAATTCCATTCAAGAATGCAGATTTTACATCCATTTGGTATACCTTGAATCCTTTATGTGCTGCATATGCCAGAAGAGTCCTGACTCCTTCAAGTCTTGCAACAGGAGAAAAATTTTCTCCATAATAAATACCCTCTTCTTGAGCATATCCTTTACACACTAATCTTACCTTGTTTCTAAAAACTTCACCTTTTTCATTCAACTTGTTTCTAAAAACCCACTTAGTACCAATCACATTCTTGTCTTTTGGTCTAGGCACAAGAGTCCAGGCCTTGTTCTTTTCTATCTTCTCAATCTCTTCATTCATGGATTCTATCTAACTTTCATCATTCAAAGCATATTTAATGGATCTAGATTCAAATTCACTAAGAAAACATGTACCTTTAAGTTTGTTCCTTGTCATTATACCTTCTGTCTGATCTCCAATTATTTTCTCAGGTGTATGATGCCTTTTGACATATTTGGCAAGTACAGGTTCCTTCTTCTTTGATTCTGGGCTTGCTTCACTTGGCTCACCATGCTCAAAAATTATGTTCTACTCTTCTGACTGAGACTCGAGTGCCTCTGTCTAAGACTCAGTTTCCTCTATTTGAGACTCGATTTCCGCTGTCTGTGACTTGGTTGCAATTGTTAGCAGCTTGGGTCGCACAGGATGCAACTCGGGTTGTACTATTTGTAACAAAGTTTGTGTTGATAAATTTAGTGGTTGGCATGGTTTCTTTCCAATCACCATTACTTGTGTCTTAGGTATAGTATCAGGTTCATAATACACAAAGTTCATGTAGTCTTCAGGCTCTTTATTGCACCCCTGTTCTTCACTTCTCTCTACAAACTCATCAATCTTTACATGTACACTTTCTATGACTTTATGAGTAGTAAGATTCAAACATTTATATGCTTTGCTAAATTACAGGAGTAGCCTAGGAATATGCCTTCATCACCTTTTACATCAAATTTTCAATTTCTTGCTTCCTTCAAGATGTAACATTTACTTCCAAATACTTTGAAATAACAAACATTAGGTTTATAGCCATACCATAATTCAAAGGGTTTCTGATTAGTACCTTTCTTCAGTTGAACTTTATTCAAGGTGTGAACTACAGTGTTGATAGCTTCCTTCCAGTATTTGGTTACAATATTCTTTTCAATCATCAAGTTCCTTGCACAATCCATAATAGATCTATTTCTTCTTTCTGCTATTCCATTTTGTTGTGGTGTACCAGGGGCAGATACTTGTCTCTTGATTCCTCTTTCATTATAGAATTCATTGAACTCATTAGAAATGAATTCACCTCCTCTATCAGATCTTAGGCACTTTAGTTTCTTTCCTATTTCCTTCTCAACTCTGGCAAGTTACCACTTAAACTTCTGAAAAGCTTCTAATTTTTCTTTGAGAAACATAACAGTCATCATTCTAGAATGATCATCAACAAATAGAATGAAATACTTCTCTCTAGTGTAACTTGTTCCAATTGGTCCACATAGATCAGTATGCACTAACTCCAAGACTTCTTTAGTATTGTAATTCTTGCTCTTGAAACTAGTTTTTCCCATCTTCCCAATTTGACATTGTTTGCACATTGCCAACTCAAGTTTCTTCAAAATATGAATATCTCTTACTCTTATGTTCTTGCTTATGTTGACCAGGTTATCAAAATTGATATGACACAATCTTTTATGCCATAACCAGCTTTATTCTACTTGTGCAATAAAGCATGAAATTTCAGTGAGATCAAGATAGAATAGATTACCTTTTGTTTTCTTTCCAGTTCCAACTAGGTTTCCCTTACCATCCAGGAGCTTGGCCTTACCATTCATGAATTCTACCTTGAAACCAATGTTATTCAGTTGTACCACACTCAGTATATTACACCTTATTCCTTCAACCCAATAAGCATTATCACATTTGATTCCTTCAGCTAGAGAAATACAACCTTTACCTTTCACATAGCAAGGTTCATTATTTCCAAATCTGACACTCCCACTATCATAGTGCTCAAGATGTTCAAATTTTGTTTTATCACCAATCATGTGGTGAGAACAACCACTATCAATTATTCAAGTGTCATTTTTCCTAATATGAGAGAAAAGTGCAGTCTTTTCATTTTCTTCATTATCTGACTCATCCTTAATAGCAATGTAAACCATTTCATGTTTGTCTTCATCACTATCAGAATCTTTTGCAATATAAAAAGATTTCTTACCTTTGTCCTTGTAGCTTTTGTGACTTTTGAAATCTTTCTTGCCTTTGTAATTGTTGAACTTTCTCTCATCTTTGTCTTGTTTGTTTGGACACTTAGTATGTGGCCAACCTCGTCACATGAAAAGAAAATCAATGGTATTCTTCCTTTGTACTATCCTTTTCCTTTGGCATCTCTCTTTGCAACTAGTGCTTCAATAATTTCTAGATCTTCATCATCACTATCATTGTCAATCTGTTTTCCTTTTGAGTTTCTATGTATCTTACCAAGGATTAATTTAGCTTTGAATGCAGAGTCAAAATTGCTAGGATTAGGAGAATAATTGTCAAAATTTTCCAACTCAAAAGTTGTTAGCCTTCCAACCAATGCATCTAGAGTTATATCATTACTATACATCATCTCTTGAATATTTGAAACTCTAATTGCATAGATAGGAAGTAAAATTCTCAATACCTTACTAACCACTTTTTTTTTTCAATCTTTCCACCAGCAGCTCTGATGGCACTGACACTCTTCTTGATTCTTTCATTGTATTTTGTAATGTCTTCTCCTTCTTTCATTTTCATCTGATCAAACTGAGCTCTGAGACTCTCCTCTTAGGCTGTCTTTAAATTGTCATCTCCTCCATGGATTTCATGCAGTTTCTTCCACATATCATAGGCAGTAGGGCAGTCCTTGACTTCATCAAATTCCAAATAGCTGAGTGAAGAAGCTATATCAATCATCATTATGTTATAATTCTTCATGTCCACCATCTAATCCACAGACATATGTCTAGGTGGTTCCACATACTTTTTGTCCAAGAATTGCAAACCATTATCTCCAATAGTAGATAGATGTAGCCTCATCAACTCTTGCCATGCAGGAAAGTTTTCTTTGTTAAGCTTGGGGATCTCCCTTCTATAAGACATCTTTGATCTTTAGCTTAGGCCTTGAAACCTTCTCTAAAAGCACCAAATTCTCTGATACCAATTTTTGGAAATGAGTTGAGTAACTGAGAGGGGAGGGGTGAATCAGTTACCACAAAAATAAATCCAAGTCCCTTAGTTGTCTTAATCAAACTTATCACTCTGCTTAGTTAATAAAAGATAATATATTGTAACTCGGTTAACAAAGCAATCTTAAGATATTAAATGTGATTAACCTTTAGTGACTAAGTGCAAAAACATAAAGCATAAAGAAAATAACAGGTACACAGATGAGACCAAGATTTAACATGGAAACCCAATTTAGGAAAACCACCAATTGCAACTAGTTATTATTTTTCACTCTTCTGAAGTGAGCCCTGTTAGGAGCCAACCTTGTTAAAGGTTACAAAACATACTATTAGGTGTGACCCAGTTAGAGGATTTAATCACCCTGTTAGGAGTGGCCTTGTTAGAGGTCTTCAAACACTTCAATGTAGAAATGCCACCTTGTGAGAGGATTTATGAAAGACTGTTAAGTCTAGTATGTTAAGAGATTTGGATCACTCCTACAATTGTTAGAGAGTAACAATGAGTTGACCTGATTGAAGAAGCAACTGACTTTGCAAATTTAGATCTATGTTCTAGATTTAACTGGATCCCCAACGATCAAATATTGTTTTGCAACTCGGTCTAGATATTATGTCCTTAATCAAAATTCCTAGTTACTTCACCTTCACTCTTCATATCAAAACTCTACATCATATTCAATCCAAACTTGACCATGTATAGATATGATAAGCCTTGTCAAGTCAGCTTGAATACCCTTCCAAATAAATAAGAAAACTCAAGTCTATCAGCTGCTATTAACCAATTAAACATAAAGTATAAACTAATGTAAGTCGGCTAACACTAAATGCATAACTTTGTTAGCACTGTAATCCTTCGATGCCCAACCATTACTCGGCTGAAACTAAACTTATTGTATTGCCTGAGTGAACTTAGTTAATATAGAACTTCCTTCATTAACCAACTGAGCTCGGTTAAGTTTAGACATTTGTGTAACATCAATGACAATACACAATTTAATAAGTGTCTTCAATATATAT
>MU225615.1:198800-226902 GCA_018584345.1 Thuja plicata | reverse complement strand
TATATATATATATACACACACACTTTGTGGTTGTTGGATTTCTTTTCAACTCGTCAATTTAAACTTGGGAAGACTATTCACTTTCCTCCTCTTGACTATTCATTTCCCCCTCATGTGTGTGTGTGTGTGTGAGTGAATTCAAATGGGAGGGGCTTCTTTTTGGGGATTCTTTTGGAGATTTATTTCTAAATGTTATTATTGATTTTGGAGAGAAAAAATAGAGTTTTTTTTGGAGGAAAAATGTCTCTTCATGTTTCATGGGCTGTAATTCTAGTTTCGGTGTGTTGTTGAAATTTAATTAATTGTTGGAGATTGTCAGAATATCATGCATATATGTGCTAACATTGATATTTTTTCATTAATGTCAACATATTCCTACTGTTGGTGACAATGTTCTTGTGTTGTTTTTGATATATTCAGTGAGATGATTGGTTCAGTATGACTATTGTATTGAAGGAAAGATATTATAAAGGTATAAATAGTTTCAGGGATTCCTTTAGTTGATGTATGTTGATTTACAGAGATTCACATGTTGGTTTGAGTAAGCTATGAATGATTTATCAGAGACTGGTATTTTTTTTATTCATGTAGAGACAGTGTTGTAGTTTTTGGATCGGTGTGGATCGGTTATGCAATATTTTTTGTTGCTAACATCATGGTGAGTTTAGGACATGGATGCTTGTCCTCAATTTGAGTGGTTTATGATTTGGATAATAGAAAGATATTTTTCTTAAATGGAAAAGTTTGTTGATTGGTGTTCCTAATGAACATTACAGAGATATTTGTGAATTCTGAGACAAAGTTGTTCTTGTTCTTGTCGTGGCATTTCATGTTACTTGCTGATATTTCTACATCATGTCTTATTTGTGTTGTTGGATCACATTGGGTTATGTGATCGGATTTGGATATTTTTCATGAAGCGCATTGTTGTTCTTGTTGGCAAGTGGCAAAGAATGTATAGAATATATGTTGTCATTTATGGAAACACTATTTTTTGGTATGGCCGCTTGGAGTACAGTTTAGTTTTGAGTATCGAGTCTTAAAAAAATCTAAGTCCACAAGCAGTTTCCTAGATACAGTTGCACATTTTTTCCTGGCGAGAATAGTATATGGTGATTTAAGTCATGCACACTTAGATGAAGGTAGTATGGAGAAAAGGAAGAAGAAAATGACATTTGTAATTTGATAGATTCTTAGGATTCCCAGACTTGAGAAAATCAGAGAGGGACTGTGTAAAATTAAAGAGAGATAGCAAGAATAAATAAGAGTTGGAATGATAGAGTTGAGGAAACAAGTGAAAGAAATAGAAGCAAAGTTGGAAAGCAGAATATTCCTTCATCAAAAAAGAGATGATGGTAATTCCTTTTATCTTTCTAATGATATTTTGAATGTAGGAAAGAAAGAAGATGAAGTGGAGATTCATGCATGTAACACAAAAGAACAAGAAGAGGATGAATATGAAGAGATGGATGAATCTAAAGTTGAGGAATGCTTATTAAAAGTCATAGCGAATGAGATCAAAGTGAATATAGGAGAGGAAAGTATTTGCAAAGACTTACAAATATTAATAGAAAAAGAGGAAGGTAAAGAAAGAATTGCAGTAGTGAAATTTCAATTTTACCAAAGATTGTTATAAAGATGGATATGAGCATAATCAGATTGTAGAAGAAGAGATTCCTATGTAGGTCATAAAACATTGTGAAGAAGATGATTTATTAATGAAGATTGTAGTAGTAGAGGTTGAGTGAAATTCCTTGGTTAGAGGTCAAAGAAGTGAAGCGATTACATATCTTGTTGAAGAAATGAAAGAAAAAATGAAGTTGAAGGTGTAGCAGAGGTTGATCGAGGACCTAGTGAAGATACCCCATGCTTAGAGAAGATATCACTTCAAGTTAAGGGAATGAGAAATAAGATGAATTACTTGAGAAATTTTCAGTCGAAGTGAGAGGTGGTGAAGAAGACATTGTAGTAGAAACGTTAATTTTTTATGAATCTTGTGATGTTGAATTTGGGATGGATTTGTATATTGAAGTGAAAGAGAATTGTAATCATTTTCATGTTAGAGGTGAGTTATTTATGTTGGAATTGGATTTTGTTGGAGTTGTTGGTATTCATGTTTTGTCATTAACGTCAACATATGTTTCAAAGGAAGACAGATAGACTGGTTATCACTAGTGCATGGATGATTGACAGAAGTGTACAGACACAACACAAATATTTCAGAGTATGCAAAGATTGGGATGTGTACATGGATGAGCCATAATCTTATATCTAAGTTTTCTTGAGTTTATGTTTCTATTTTTTTGAGTTACAACATTTTTGGTGAATACTATTTATAGAACAGTGACAGAGTTAGTCTTTGAGTTTTGAGGATAACTTGAGTGTAAGCATGATTCATGTTATGCGAGCTTGGGGAATGTATGGAGACATGTTTTGTAATTTATTTATGATTATTGGGCTGCAAGACTCTTAGTGACATCAGTTGTGGCGTATGTTCTGGAGAATACCTATTTGTGGCCGACTTTAGAGATATGACGTGTATTATGGATAGCGAGTGTGGATTGCTGATCTTGGATTATATTTGATGGATTGTAATTGATGTTTACTTGTTATAGGTACCCTATGTATCTTAGCAAGGGGTTATGTAATTATTTTTGCATTGGGGAAATCTTATTTGGCCGACCTAATTTCTTATTGTAATCTTGTATAAAGGAAAGTTGTTTTCTTGGTTAGGGTGTGGAAAGTGAAGTGTGGAAGTTGTGAGCTTGTATTTGCGAAGTCTTCTGGATGTAGAATAGAGGTTTTGATTAAAGGACTTCATTGGAAATGTTTAAGAAAAGTTTTTTTTATCAGTTAGTTCGTTGGATATTATATCTTTGTATATCTGTATCTTGGACAGTGAGTCTTGAAGGTGGATTTAACCTTCTTTAGGCAGTGAGCTTGTTGTTTCTCTTGACTCCTAAGAGGTTTTGTCCTTTAACATGGACTGTGTAGTATATGTAATAATCAGCTCCTAACAGGGCTAAATCTCCTAACAGGGATACTATACTTTTAGTGCATTATTTGTGGGTACTAATTCTCACCGGGGTTTTTTTTCCCTTAACAGGGTTTCCTCGTCAACAAATGGTTGTGTTATGGTGTTTTTGTTAATGTGTTTAGAAATGAATTTATCTTTTGATTGTTAAAGGTTAAATTTTAAATATTTAGCATACAATTGAGTCACCCCCCCCCCCTCTCAGTTGTTCTGGTGGACTATTATTGCTAACAATTGGTATCAGAGCTTCTGGTCCTTTGAGAGAAAGCTTAACTGCTTGAGGTGATCCTAAAGATGACATTCTATAGGAAGGAGAGTCTAAAGTTTGATCCTGAAAACTTTGACAGTTGGAAGAACAAGTTGAGAACTCACTTGTTGTGTTTGAGAATTGACTAGTAGATGATTACAAAGAAAGATGAGAAGATCAAGACTGAAGATGGATTAGATACAACTACTCATGAAGAGAATAAGTTTTTTTCTTGTAACATGGTTGCAAGAGAAGAACTAATTAGTGCACTCTCTGAAGGTGAATTCACAAAGGTTAAATATTTGGATTCTGCACATAAAATTTGGTCAAGATTAGAAGCAATAAATGAAGGAGATAAGTTTACTAAGAATGCAAAGTTACAGAAATGGAAGACAAAGATGGAAATTCAGAAAATTAAAGATGATGAGAATGTTAGAGAATATGTACAAAGGGTTATTGAGGTTATTGTAGACATTAGAAATTCTGGAGGCACCTATAGCAAAGAACAAGTGATCACAAAGATTCTTAGATCTTTGAAACCTGTTTACAAAACTAAAGTACAAGCTATAGAGGAGATCATACCCTTGACAAGGAACTTCAATAGAGAAATGTTGATTGTGAAATTAACTACCTTTGAAGCTGTAGAGCTGGGAGATTCACTACCTAAGGTTGAAACAACATTCAAGGTGACTGTGCATAGTAACAAAAAAAATTTATCAGGTATTGTGAGCACCAGCAGAAGTAACTTGGGAGAAGAGCTTGGTGAATATGCTAATTATTGGGAAAAGATACAAGAAGAAGAGATGAAGTTAGATGAGGTTGTGGCCCTAGTCACTAGAAAAGAAAAGAGAGGTAAGGGTAAGTTTGAAGGAAAGTTACCTCTGAAATGTTTTTCATGCAATAAGATAGGTCATTTTGCATCTAGATGCCCTTCAAGGGTTCCTAAACATAAATCTAAGTTTCATAGACCTAATTACTCCAAGGATAAGGAATTTTACTATACTATTGAAGGTGTTTCCTAATGATGATGCTATGGATTATGATGAAATTGAATTTATTTCTATTAAAGATAATGAACCTATTCATGAAGAGAAAGCCCTAGTTTCATATGTTGAAATGAAATCTGAATGGATCATAGACATTGGTTGTTCACATCATATGACTGGTGATATAAACAAGTTTATTCAAATAACTAAATATGATGGTGGTGTAGTCAGATTTGGTGATAATACTCCTAATTTTATCATTAGAGTAGGATCGATTTCTCTTGATGGTAAAACTAATACTGATGATGTATTGCTTTTTGGACTTAAGCATAATTTATTGAGTGTTAGACAACTTTTAGATAAGGGTTATCATTTAAATTTCAATGATGAGAAATGTTCTATCAGAAGTAAGAAAGGAGATTTGATCATATCTGGTACTATGTCAAGAGGTAATGTATTTGATTTGAATACTATAGAATTTTCTTGTTTTGTTGTGAAGGTTGATGACAGTTGGTTATGGCATAGAAGATTTTGTCATGTAAATTTTGATAACATTGTGAAAGCAAGTATGACAAATGTTGTTAGAGACCTACCGAAGATTGTGAAACCTGCTAACACCATGTGTAGAGAATGTGTGATAGGAAAACAAACTAGAAGCAGTTTTAAAAAAAAATCTTACTCATGGAAAGGGAAGTTGGATTTGGTGCATACAGATCTGTGTGGTCCTACAAGAACAAGATCATACTATGGTGAAATGTATTTCATACTTTTTTTTGATGAATTTTCTAGGATGATGTGGGTTACATATCTTAGAGATAAATCTGAGGCTTTTGATAAATTCAAGATATTCAAAGAAAAAGTTGAGAATGAATCAGGTTTGAAGATAAAATGTTTAAGATCATATAGAGGTGGAGAGTTTAATTCAGATTTTTTCAATACCTACTATGAAGAGCATAGAATATATAGAAAAATATTTGCTCCTAGGATACCACAACAGAATGGGATTGCAAAATGAAGAAACATAACTATATTAGATGCTGCCAGGATTATGTTTCTTGAACGAAATGTGTCACATGTTCATTGGAGAGAAGTTGTTGCTAGTGTTGTTTACACTTTGAGTAGAATTCAGATCAGAGAAGGTACTAATAAAACTCCTTGTGAAGTATGGTTTAATCATGCTCCTACTGTGAAATATTTTAGAATATTTTGTAGTAAATGCTATATCAAAAGAGATGATGAGATATGAAAGTTTGATGCTAGAAGTGATGAAGGGATCTTCCTTGGTTATTCCACTAAGAGCAAAGATTATAAATGCTTCAATCTAAGATTGAGGAAGGTGAATTAAAGTACTAATGTGAGGATTGATGAGAAGTTTCAGATTTAGGAAAGAATATATGATTGTAGCCAAACTTCAGAGAACATGGAGGCTACTGCAAATCAAGAAGAACCTTTTGAGGTTGATCTTGAGATCAAGTTATGTCTAAATGATACAAATGATTCTACTGAAATTCCAAAGACAACAAGGTATGTTAAGAAAATCCATCCTGAAAATCATATTATTGGCAATGCAAGAAAAGGCATGATGACGAGATCGAGATTAAGAAATAAAATTTGTTTGATTTCTCAAGTTGAACCAAAAACTACTAATGAGGCATGTAGAGATTAATCTTGGAATAAAGCTATGCAGGAAGAATTGGAACAGATAAATAAAAATAACACTTGGGAATTGGTTCCTAGACCTAAAGACAAAAGGGTTATAGGGACTAAATGAGTTTTTAGAAACAATATGAATTAAGAAGGAATGACTGTAAGGAATAAGGCAAGACTAGTTTGTAAAGGCTACTCGCAACAAGAAGGCATAAACTGGGTTTTTCTCTTGTTGCTAGGCTTGAGGCAACGAGATTATTTCTTGCTTATGTTGCACACAAAAACTTTAAAGTATATCAGATGGATGTGAAATTTACATTTCTGAATGGATATCTAGAGGAGGAAGTATATATTGAGCAGCCTGATAGATTTCCTCTGACAGATGATGAGGACATGGTTTGCAAATTGAAGAAATCTTTGTATGGACTGAAACAAGCACCTAGAGCATGGTATGCTAGATTGGATAGGAATTTACTTCGTCTTGGTTTCAGAAAAGGTAATGTAGACATTAATTTGTACTTAAGAACTAGTGAAGATAGAATCTTAATAGTTGAAGTTTTTACAGATGATATCATTTTTGGAGGTAATGATGAAATGAGTAAAAATTTCTCTAAGGAAATGGAAAATGAATTGGAGATGTTGATGATTGGTGAAATGAAAATTTTCTTGGGTTGCAAATTAATCAAAACAAGAATGATATTTTTATTTCTTAGACCAAGTATCTTAAGGAACTATTGAATTTTTTTGGAATGGAAGAGTTTAAACTTGTTGGAACACCTATGGTTACTGTTTACAAGCTTACTACTACTGATGAATCTCATATTTTTTTCAGACAAAGTACAGATCTATAATTGGAGGCTTACAATATATGACTCACACTAGACCAAATATTGCTAATGCATTTGGAATTGTGGCAAGATATCAAAAAAATCCTAAAGAGACTCACCTTGTTGCAGTAAAGAGAATATTTAGATATCTGGAAGGAACACAGGAATATGGACTATGGTATAAAAAATCTAATGATTTTGTTTTACATGCGTATTGATGTTGATTGGGTAGGAAATGTTGATGACAAAAAGAGTACAAGTGGTGGTGAATTTTTTCTTGGGAAAAGGTTGGTTTCTTGGTTAAGTAAGAAGCAGGATTGTATAGCTCAATCTACTACTGAATCAGAGTATGTTGTTGCTACTATAAATTGCACACAAATTGTTTGGATGGAGAAAATATTGAAGGACATTGGGATAACTTTTGATGAGTCAGTGGTTATTCATTGTGATAACACTAGCATAATGACTATGTCAAAGAATCCAGTTATGCATTCAAAAACTAAACATATGTCAATTAAGTATCATTTCTTGAGAGACAAGGTTGTAGAGAAGGAGATTAGATTGGAGTATATCAACACAAAGGAACAAATAACAGATATATTTACAAAACCTTTGCAAAAGGATGAATTTGATTATCTCAGAGGTATGCTTGGGGTGAGAGCCCCTCCTTGTGAGAACTAATTGATGTAGGAATGTAGATCAGTCTAGAGGATTTCAGAGCCTTATCATTTCCTAGACTTGATGTATGGACCCACTCCTCAAGGGGAGTGATCACAAGAACAAAATAGAACACATTTCGATGATTGAGCACCTCGTTGTTGCAGGCATGAAGATTTGAAAAAGCTACACATTGCAGAGGAAGGATGGTCTGAGATAGTGTTATGGCACCCTTTTCCATTGATGTCAAAGGGGGGGAGATTTAGTGAAGAGAGTATGTCTGATTTAGTGAAGAGAGTATAGACATACTGGTTATCACTGGTGCATGGATGGCTGACAGAAGTGTACGAGCACTATATGGATATTTTAGAGTATGTGAAGATGGGGATGTGTACATGAATGAGTCATGATCTTATATCTAAGGTCGCTTGATTTTATGTTTCTATTTTTTGAGTTACAATGTTTTTGGTGAAGATTGTTTACAAAACAATGGCAGAGAATTGTGACAGAGCTAGTCTCTGAGTTTTGTGGATAACTTGAGTGCAAGAAACATTCACGTTATGAAAGCTTGGGGAATCTCTGGAGGCATGTTTTGGAATGTTTTTTATGATTCTTGGGTCACAAGACTCTTGGTGATGTTAGTTGTGGTGTATGTTCTGGAGAAGTCCTATTTGTGGTTGACTTCATAGATGTGAGGTGTATTATGGATAACAAGCGTGGATTGTGGATCTTGGATTATATTTGATGAATTATGATTGATGTTTACTTGTTATAGGTACCGTTTGAATCTTAGAAAGGGGTTATGTAATTATTTGTGCGTTGGGGAAGTCTTAATTGGCTGACCTAATTGCTTATTGTAATATTCTATAAAGGTAAGTTGTTTTCTTGGTTAGGAGTGTGGAAAGTGAAGTGTGGAAGTTGTGAGCTTGTATTTTTGAAGTCTGTTGGATGTAGAGAAGAGGTTGTGATTAAAGAACTTCATTGGAACTGTTTAAGCAAAGTTGTTGCTATCAGTCAGTTTGCTGGATATTATATCTGTATCTCAGACATTGAGTCATATAGGTGGATTTAACCTTCTTTAGGAATTGAGTCTGGGTAGTGAGCCTGTTGTTTCTCTTCACTCCTAACAAGGTATATCCTTTAACAGGGATGGTGTACTGTATGTAATAATCATTTCTTAAAAAGGCTAAATCTCCTAGCAGGGATACTATACTTTCAGTGCATTATTTGTGGGTATTGATTCCCACCAGGGTTTTTCCCTTAACAGGGTTTCCTCGACAACAAATGGTTGTGTTATGGTGTTGATGTTAATGTGTTCAGAATTGCATTTATCTTTTGATTGTTAAAGGTTAAATTTTAAGTATTTGGCATACAACTGATTCACACCCCCCCTCTCAATTATTCTAGTGGACTATTATTGCTAAGAAGTTCAAGATTATTTTTCTAGTGATGCATCATATGTAGAGAAAGATTTGTATGGTGTTGCAGAGTTTAATGTAGGTGCATTTTGGTGGAGGTGGTTGGATAATGGTGGGTTGAACCCCACAAGATTGGAGAAAAATGAGAGGTACACTTGGAGGAGGTCGTTGGTTTATGGTGGAATTGATTCCACATTTAGCAAGTTGAGTGCAAAGTAGTATTGTTACCGAAGGATACTTGTTCTAGCTAGGTGTTGGAAGAGGAGAAACAAATATCTAAGCTACCAATTTCATCAATGGAGTTTGTTGAGGATTGTTTGCAATCTAAAAGGGTTGTACTACCACTCAACATCATTTTGCAAATCCATATTCACAAAATTTTTCCTATCATGGATATCTAATGTAGGATCATCTATGGTGTAAGAGCAATCTTGCATCAACCAAAAAAAGAGAGGTAGAAGAGAAAAAAAAAGAAAAAAATGAAAGTGAAGAAAAAAAGAGAATAGAAAAAAGAAAGAAAAAAAAAAGAGAAAAAGAAAAAGAAAAGAAATTAATTTAAAAAAGGGAGAGAGAATAAATAATTAAAAAATAAAAATAAAAATAAATTCATTTACATGTGAAGCTTACTTTGGCTTGGTTGGCATAAGTTAGTTGTTATAAAGTTAGTTTTTGTACTTATCATTTAATAAAAGTTCATAGAATCATATTAGGTGTTATTTAATATTTTGAGTCTTGCATTTAATATTTGCACGAGAGTACTTATATCTACTCTTTCCAAACTTTATCACACATTGGTTGGGATTGTAATCTCTTGGATGGTAAGTGCCTATATAAGCAAGGCATATGAACATTTGTAAGGAGCTCTTTTTTTCAAGAAGTTGTAATGATCTCATCTTGTAAGAGGTTGTAATGATCTCATCTTGTAAGTGGTTGTAATATTCTCATCCTCAAGCATTTGAGAACATTGTAAGCATGCTTCAGCATTTGGAAGAAAGTATTTTCAAGCATTATGAAGCATTTTTGTTCTTTCTTTGTCTCTATGTTGTTATGTTTTTTTGTATGAGTTTGTAAGGGTGGTGTGGCCCTTTATCAAGTGATATTAGAGCATGTGTTGAATGTGTAAGAAGAGTACCCTTCATCACATCTCTTACCCATGACCCGTAACTATTACAATTTAATCATTATAAATGAAGAAGAGCAGTTGTTTAGTGCAAGGGTTAAAGCCTTAAGAGAGGCAAAGTATTTAGTAGTATAGAGCTTCATTTTATTTTCTAAAGCTCCAGAAGTCACAATTTTGTTTTTGCGTCAAATGATGGGAAATACATAGTGAGAAGCACAAGATTTGGATGTGTTAGTAAATTTGGCTCTTTTCTAAGTCTTTCTTCTACTATTCATCACTTTGATTTATTTATAGTAGAGTTTATAGAGCTCTCTTTTACAAATAAATCAGTTTACAAAAAATTAAAATGCCCTTTTCCCCTCCAAAGGCAATATAAAGTTTTAATCATACTAAGAAACTCATAGGTACATCATGTAAACAAACGTTTCAAGCAGGCAGGCTTGGTCCCTGAGTAAAATGATAAGGTTGAGATTTTTACTATGAGAGAGATAAATTGCTATGTTGTTTCTTTCATATGCATTTCTATATTTGCATTCTTGTTCAATTGAGAATATTGTCAAATCAAAACTGTAAACTGTATTTTTTCCTCAAAAATCACTAATTTTTAATCTTCCAAAAAATGATTCCGAGCAAAAATTTTAAGATTCTCAAACAAGGACAGGAGTTTAGGTTTTTTTAAGAAATAGTTTAATTTTTTTAAGTTGTGTATTTAAGAAATAGTTTTTATTTATTTATTTAAGAAATTTTCTAATTCTAAACTTAAGGATAGAATTTTTAGTACAAAGCTTCATTTTGTTTTCTAAAGCTCCAGAAGTCACAATTATTTTTTTGTTGTCAGACGATGGGAGCACAAGATTTGGATGGAATTTTGTACTTGTCGGTGAATTTCATCATTTTGTAGTCGAGATTTTGAATGTCAGTAAACTCTAGTTATTTTTTAGCTGAAAAATTGTCATGTTTGTGTGTGTTCGAGAAATGGACTTCGTGGTGACTTTTTTGGTGTAATAATGGGTAATCAGACTTGGGAGTATATTAATTTTCAATTACATTTGTTTAGTATTTGTAGTATAATTCCTACTCTGACTCTTGTCATTTTTAGTATCTAGGTGCAATCAACTTTTACATTGCAGTCATTTGGAATTTCTCGATATAGTCAATCTTTTTATTTCTTTCATTTGATGATTTGATGGTATGGGGTATAATGAGCCTTTGAATTTCAATGGTTTGGAATTTATGGGTGTATTCAGTATTTTCAGTTCGTTTGCCTTTAATATAAAAGGATTCTTGGGTGTAACTACCGTTTGGGTTTTATGCATTTGGAAATTGTGGGTATTCTATGTTTTTGTGTCATGTAGTCTATGTTTTGGGTGGAATCGGCCTTTGTAGTCATTTGGGAAATTTTGATATAATCAATCAATCTTTATAATATGTTTTTTTTGGAAAGATTTGGTTGTATTAGTTTTTTTTGTGCTTTCAAGTAAAAAAAAATTGAGGATTCATTTCATTTGGAAATCATAGTGCTTAAATAAAGCTTGCATTATTGTTTAAGCTTAAGGTATTATCAAATATTTTATCTTCATGAAGTTTGAAGAATTATTGACTAATCAGTTTAGATTTTTTCTAGTTATATTGTAATTAGTATTTAAGCCGACAGGCTTTTCATTGTGGGCATCGCCCACTGACCAAAAAGTGTCAGTGAGTCGATAAATTGTCTTATACTGAAAAGTGTCTGAAACCGATGTCAGTGACTCACAAAAAAAGAAACATAATGTTGGCGGTTGACAATTTATGGGATTAATTAAAGCTTGTCACATTCATTGCGGGTACTCTCAACAATTAAAACAAATGAATGAGGAGTGGACAGGTAAACATGGCAAATGTTGAAAACTGCTTTCATTGTTAACTGCTCATGTAACTAAAATGAGTTTCCATTAATGAAAACTTTCTTTTGAGGAGAAGAACTATTGCCAAGTGTACCTGGCCATTAACCATTGAGAGATGAACATCGTTGGTTTGTGGCTTGTGTGGGACTGTCGCTACAATAGTGGAGACGAGAAGTAGAAACAAACAGCTTTTGACGTGCACCACCATTGGCTTGCGTTGAGAGAGGAGGTGTGTTGCTGGTTGCATGGGTTTACACCAATGAGGACATTGATTCTACCATGACCTGATGAGGAGAATCCTTTCAATCGGCTCCAGGAGAAGAAGAATCACTAACCACTATATCCTCAATGTTGGCGGGTGACTCAGGGGTTTGCACGAACAACTTTCTAGTCGGCTCATCGGTTCAAGGGAGGGAAGAAGTGGAAGTCTCTACGATGGAGATGACAGAACACTTTCAACAATAGCAGAGGTAATCAAACAATCCAATATTGAAGATGGTTCTTTTAGGCAGTTGTGTGTGGTGAGAAACGACCATTGGAGAAGCCGCGAACCGTAGAAACTAATTACGTTGAATTGATTGAGGAACTGTTTATGTAATCTTTTTCAAAAAAGATACTGTGTTTGTTGTTTATTGTCATAAATATTTTTCTCTACAATTTTCAGGTTATTAAAATGTATTTTCTTGCGGAAGCAACAATTGCACATTCTCAATAGTACAGATTTGACAGGTATTGAAAATTGCATAGAAAAACATATTTTGTAAATATTCCTCTGTGAATGAAACAAGTGAAAGTTTACAGAGCTCGGTATTTTTTCATTTTCAATTTAGATTTTTGTTTCCAAATGTGAATCTACTCATCTTTTCTCAAATGTTGTACTTGGCCACAAATTGGTATTCCACATATCTTGAAGGACTCTATTTACTTTCTTCACGAGTCTTAAAATGCTAAATCAAATATTACTCATGTCCTTTTGTTTGTTAGAAGATTATATGGGTTGAGGATCATTCATTGAGAAACATAATTTAACCTGTAGATGTGTTGCAAAAACTTAATTTTTTTTTTGTGTTAAATATTTCAAGTTCAAAGCATTTTTAATGGTTTTGTGCTCTTATCTAGATGTTTTATTTGTGCAATTTAGCTCCTTGTATTTTATGCGATATTGTTCATTTGCTATTATTTTCTACAAGAAGTGTTTAAAACATTATTGTGATTAGTATAAAATCATCTTCTATTGTATTCCTTTATGCTTTGATAGATGTCATAACATATGAATTTTGTGTTGTAATAACTCTATATTGCATGATATGATGTACAATTGACTTTTAAATTAAATGGTAAAAAAAAATGTTAAAAAATTATATACATGTATAATCGAATGCTTTATTCCTGATGGCAATATCAAATAAACCAACACCACCCACATCTTTACTAAGAGCTAATTTACTCAAGGATACCAAGGGAATCTTCTTTACCTCAAACATATTAGCTTTTCATAAGAAGGATTTGATAATTTTTTAATTTGAGAGATCACAGATTTGGGAGCTTGAGAACACAAATATAATAGTTTGGGATAGCAGCCTATACAATCTTAACAAGCAGTATTCTACCAGATAAAGATAACCATCTAGCCTTCCAAGCAGATATTCTACTTTTAAGCCTAGTAATGACATTATTCCAATAAGAGGGTTTATCTTGGCCCATAAAAAATGGGATACCCAAGTAAGTTGAGGATAGGGAATCCAAGGAGAAACCTAAACATGACACAATCTTCCCTTGAATAATCTCTAGGGTATTGAAGATGAAAATTTTAGACTTTTGAGGATTAATAACCTGGCCTGACCCAATGGAATAAACATCCGAGATTTTTTTAATATGTTTAGCCTCCTGGACAACTGAAATTTCAAAGAGAAAAGTATCATCTACAAAAAGGTTATGAGTAATAGTAATCTGAGTATTAGGAATATGCACCCCTTTCCAAAGACCCAAATAGTGTTGGGCTTGAATTGTCCCACTAAGGGCTTCTACCATAAAAATAAACAAAAAAGGAGAAAGAGGACCCCCCTACCAAACTCCCTGAGTAGCAGAGAGGAAACTCAAGGGGAACCATTTATAATAATTCAGAAGGAAGCTCCTGAAATGCAGCTCCTGATCCATTTACACCATTTCTGAGAGAAACCAAATCTGCGAAGAACTTTCATAAAAAACAACCAATTCGCTTTATCATAGGCCTTCATCATATCAAGCTTTATAATGAAAGATGGAATATTATAGGACTCAATAGAATGCATAACTTCATGTGCAACTAGGGCCCCATCGGAGGGCTCCCTACCTAGAACAAATCCACCCTGCTAGGGGGGAATGATAATGGACATTAATATCTTAAGTCTCAAATAAATGGCCTTAGTGAAAATTTTGTAAATTGAGTTGCATATAAAGAAATAGGTCTCAAATCAGAAAAGGTTTGGGGATCATTGGTCTTAGGAATGAGGGAAATATTAATTATATTAAAATTATTCAAAACAAAACCCTCCCTTCTAGATTCTTCCAAATCCAAAAGTAAATTAAAACTGATCACATCCCAACACTTCTGAAAAAATAAAAGAGTAAAACCATCATGACCCAGAGATTTATCTGAAGCCATAGAGAAAACTACTGTATGCAATTCCTCCATAGTAAAAGGTAGCATCAAATAATCATTATCTGACTGGGAAATAATATTAGGAATAACATTCATTAGGAAATCTATACTATCATCACTTACAACAAAGGAGCACACTAGAGCTAACAGGTTCTTAAAAAACTAAAACCCCCTCATCACAAATCTGCTTAGCATTGGTGATACAAGAACCCAAATAAGAAGACTTAATGCTAAAATTAGAAGAAGAAACCCTTTTAATATTAGTTGAAGAATGGAAATATTTTGTGTTTTGATCCCCATCCTTCAACCAAAGTTCCCGAGACTTCTGTCTCCAGTAAATTTCCTCCCTAGAGAAAAGAATTTCCCAATAAGATTGGAGTGACTTCTATCTATAAAAAATAGAAGGATCTAAACCAAAATTAATAATGTGGTCATTAATAATTCCAAGTTGTTTTTCAATCTTAGCTTTCTCATGAAAGACGTTCTTAAAGACTTCTTTATTCCAAACTATAATTTTTGATTTAACAAATTGTAGTTTCTTATAAAAATGAAACATCCGAGTACCTCTGCAAAAAGGAGCAGAAACCCACCACTGGTGAAGAAGAAAAGAATATGTGGGTGAGTAAACCACATTTGCTCAAATTTGAAAGAGGGCCTATGAACTATTCCAATATTATTTTTAACTAAAGTGAGAAAAATGGGAAAATGATCAGATTCGATGACTGAGAGAATCTCTGAATCAATAACAAGATTCTGAGGTCTAAGGTCATGTGAAATAAGAAATCTATTAAGCCTCAAAGCAATTTGATTCTGTGACCTCCTATTTGTCCACGTAAAAGATCCATTAGAAGGGAGAACATCAGATAACACATTGTTTGATATGAACAAAGAAAATTCATCTATTATCCTTTGAGCAGTTGAATTACCTCCATATTTCTCATTGGGGGAAGCTATAGCATTGAAANCCCCCCCCCCCCCCCCAAATAATAAAAGAATCATCATATTACTGGATGAAATCAGAAAGTGTAATCCAAAGGATAAGCTTGTCACTAGGAGCAACCAAACCATAAACATTGAAAAGCACAAACTTGAAATCAAACCAATCAAATCTCATGAGTTGTCAATTAGATTTACGGAGGATGAGTTGTCCCTTAATAGATTTAGGATTTCATAATTTTATAAAACCACCCAAAGAACCCAAAGAAGGAACATGAACCAATTCCCTAAAAGACCAATTATGAAAATATGTATTATAAGCATCCAGAGACAAATTTGTTTCTTGAAGCAGAATGATATTAGACCGAGAAGAATCCAAAAACTTCTTGAGTCTCCCCTTTTTGTTATGGGCATTCAAACCCCTAACATTCCAATAAATAATCTTCATGATGGCCTAGGAGAGAAAGAGGCCTCCTAGTCTTGACTTGAGAAGTAAAAGTATCCACAATAGTTGAATGAATACCAGCATCTATCTCTTCTCTAGTATTAACAACCAATGACTTACACGACCTCTTTTTCAGGAGTTTCAACATCATACACAAGAGACAAATTAGAAGGATACTAGTCCAATGCCAATTTCTGAGAAAAATCAAAATCCACAGCCCCCTTCTGAGGGGAAGAGATGAGCACCTGGGATTCCAATTCGTGAGAGAATGATGAAAAAAATAGGGAAGGAGGAAGCTCTTCAAGCACAATTTCATCAGTTATATTTGATGCAACAGATACTAGAAGATCATTAGCCATTAATTGGATCACATCTTTAGGCACAGAAGGAGAAGAAACTGATTTAGCCAATGGCAGAAAAGGATGATCATTAAACATCAAACTATGAATAATATTGTCTTTATTAGGTTGAACATGATAAGAAGAGGGAACATATAAAAGAGTAGAAGGAGGGAAAAAGAGATCCAATAGCTTAGGAACAAGGGGAAGAGAACCAGCTTGACGGGACATAAAAGGTGTTTGGAAAGGAGAAGAGCACCGAGTAACAGAAGACCTAGTAGAATTAGCCAAACTACCCAACTTAATCGAGATAGTAAAATTGCCCTGCATTAGCTTAAATTTGATCGACAAACATCAAGTCATATTTGATAAAACATCCCAAAAAGTATAGAAAGCTAAAGAGTTCTTAAACTGACATTGATAACCTTGAAGGCAAGAAGAAAAAAAATCATAATGCAAAGGAGCTAGAGATGAAGAACCATGCATACACGAACTCAAAACAGACCCCAAAATAGAGGAATTACCATTAAAACCCACTCTAGTAGTCATAACAGGAGGCATGGGAGAAGAAGCATCCATCGAAGATTTACAGAAAATGGGACAATTATGAAAATCTGAAGAATGATTAGGACATACTTTAGTTGAAACCACAGAAGACCCTTGACATTTAAAATTGAAATGCCCTAACAGATTTGAATGTAGATCAGTAGTCATTGGGTCAAGAACATGAATCGACTGAACCCAATTACCATACTTAGAACATATCAAAATGGTCAGTGGAAGGAGCTTCGAAAGATTAACTAACAAACAGACCCTAACAGGTAAATGGACCAACTCATACGACACAAGATAATGTCAAACAAAAATACCCATTTTATTAACTAAAATTTCAACGATATATGGATCTCTATATTCTATGGGAAACCCTAGGAGAGAGATCTAGAAAGACTTAAATAAAATAGGAGTGGAGCTAGGATGAAAATTAGGAACCCAAGCCAATGTGGAAATATAAATTCCTTTGCAAAACCAACCCTTAAATTTATGCACATAATCCTTATCCTTTCTTGAATGGAAGATAGCAATAGAGAACAAAGAGTCCTTCTCAATGAGAAATAAGTCCATCAAACCAGACCATGGTAACTTATCCCACACTAAAAAAATTGGGAAAGAAATAGGAGAATAAAGCTCACCATTTAAGGCATTACCCCGTAATAAATTAATAGTAGAATGAATCATATGCTCAGGAAAAATGACCCTCTTAGGACCAGACATAGCTAATCTATCATGAACACAATCATGGTTACCTGCAGAACGAGATACCTGTTGAATAGAAAATGGAAGACAAGGAAGCGATTCAAGTGATTCTTACCGGAAGCACGGATCTTGGCGCGGCCCTTTTGAAGTGAAGGGAGCCCTAGGAATCTGATAGCCACTACCATTTTCCACAAAATGATCCAAAAATGGTGGATGAACTAGGGGAGACTCAGAAGGAGTCCCTTCACAATTGTCAAATGGGGGTTGTGGATTACAGATCAAGCGACGCTGGCCCCGAAATGGGGGATAAAAAGGAACGAACTGTTGTCCACCACCTAGAAACCCTTGCTTCTATCCAACTGGAGGAGGACCAAGAAAACCTTCATAATTTGGAGCCCTGCTTGGCGGTAACCATAGTTGTTTCCCTTGTTGATGTTTCTGAGATGTAAAATGTCAAAAATAGGATAAGGTGGGGTTCTTGTCAAAGGCTAAGTCCCTCCACTAGCCTTGCTTAAGAACCCATTGTGGTGTATGATCAGCATGAGCCAAGTTCGCAGAATTAGTCTCATCAAATGTAATGTCTACCCATCTAGGGTTTGAAACCTTGCCTAAAAATACTTTCTTTGAATCCACCTGCCCTCCAACTACCACAAATCATTCTCTGCTGAATTTTGACAATGCGGTCGACAACACGGTCATGATTTTCTTCGTAAGCCTCAAATCAACTTAGTATTAGTATTGGATATCTCATGATTTTGTAACTTTTAATTTAATGAAAATGGTCAAATACTACTGACAATTGTACATTTTTTTCATAATATCTATAATTTTATTATATGATATTTTTCCATTTAATAATTACCGTGGTAGAAATTTAGTGCTGGCCAACAAGAGGTTAATGGTTCAAATCTTGCACTCCAGTATCTTCCTTGTTTTGCCTAAATTTTATCCGAAGGGGCTAACCAGAACCAAAAATCTAATATACTATAGTAATGCTAGAGGCTAAAGTTGAACTCTTAAGTTAAATAAGATAAAAATATTGTAACCAATTCAATTAAAATAATAGAAGATTATAATATTTTTTCTTTGCAATAGTTCAAATTCTGCAGACCAGAGCTCCCCTATTTATCTGAACTTTATACAGAAAATAAAAAACAATGGTTAATAATTACATAAAATGAAATAATAATGATTAGTAGTTTTATATAGAAAATAAAGTAATAATTAGCTGATAGTCTTCTCCTTTGAGATTACTTGTAACTAGAATTTTGTCACACTGGAATTATTTCACATCACAATACAAGAGCCAAAAAATGGTTTTGTGATCATGGTTTATGATCTTGGGTGATGGTTTGCAAGTGAAAGTAAGACAATGACTCCTTTTCACACTATATGGTATGAGGAAATCATATTTTCAATGAAGATCAACATTGTTTGACATTCCTACACAACAAAAAACCATGTTAAGAGAAGGAATTGAATAGGTTTGTACAAACAATTAATTCATTCATTTTGTTTACACTCAAACATCTCTCTGCTCAAGTCAGACAAGGTATTGTCAATAACTAATGTAAGTAAAGGTGTGGGCTACCATCGACCTGTTCAACTGTGGGGACGTGTCAGGATTGACTCAAGATATGACATAATCTTTCTACCATTTTATTTCAAACACTTGATAGACAATTTTTCTATTTTTTTCATTTCGGGAGCTTTAACTGGTGGGGATGATGATAATTTGGGTGCTTGAAAGCATTCATTTAACCTGATAAGATCCTCCCGTGACAACCTAATTTGTTAGAGCTCAATGCACCCCATCAAGATCTGCAGTCAGTTTCTACAACTTCTATCTGTTTTTCAGGTTTTGAATTAAATTCAAGACATGCAATGTGGGTTCGTAAGATGGTATCTATGCAAGGTTTCTTGTAGTGGATTCTGAGGTTGTAGAGTTTGAGTCTTTTATTTTTTAATGGAGTTTGGTATTTGTTAATAGATTGATTTGGGTTTGCACAACTTGCTTCCCCAAATTCAACCTCCTTGCTCTCCCGACTATCTAGGGTTAAGGTCATTTTCTCATCTACGCTCCTCTCCTTGTCTTCCTCTTTAGTAGATATCTCAGGCCACTCACATTCTCATTGTCATCTGCTCCCTTATTTTCATGTGACTTGTAAATCCTGAGAAACAAAAATATTCCGTATAAATCTTTTGTACATGCAACTATTAATAAATTCAGATTTCTATACATTCACTAGATTGTTATGTTTTGTGTGGCAGCATGTATTGACGATTTAGAAATAAATAAATTTTAAATATTTTTCATGATATAGAAATTCAAGAAAAAATTTATTAATTTGTGTTTTTCTTTTAATTTATTGTACACAATAGTATATTATTTAAGTAATTTGAAGTGTGGGTGAAATTAATTTTTAGTAAGGAAATAAATTCTTCAGAATAGCCACAAAATTTGTTTGGAAGTTAAGGATTATATTACATGTATAAATTGGGCAATAGCTCTCGATCAATCAAAGTTGCGTCAGCAGAAACAAGTTGCAGACAATTATGCTGCCAAAGGTGCTCAGATCAAAGCTCGACTACACTGGTTAAAGGTCAGAGATCAAGCCTCTAAAATATTTTTTGTGGCTCTCTATGCCTGTCACACTAATGTAGGCATAACCAGGATCAAAGAAGGTCAATCCCTCCTCACAGAGCTTCCTGATATTCTTCCCGCCTTTGTTCGTCATTACGAACAAGTTTTTGCCACTCAGGGATCTTCTCTTGCCAGCAATCAGGCTCTTGAGGATTGCATAGTTGTTGTGCCTCAATGTGTTTCACCATCCCAACGAGCTTTCTATGATCATCTTCTTACCTTGCAGTATCTTCAGGAAGCTGTCTTTGCCATGGCTGATGATAAGGCTCCAGGTTGTCATGGTTTTCCCTGTGAGATTTATAAAACACTTTGGGATTCCATTGGTCCTAATTTACACTAGGTCTACCTTGAAGCATATCACTCCCAGTCTCTGGGGGACATTATCAATAAAGGAAACATTAAATTCATCCCCAAGAGTGGGGATCCTGAGGATATTTGCAACTAGCAACCTATAACCTTGCTCAATGTCTCATATAAGATCATCGCTAAGACTCTAGCTCTCAAGATCCATCACATCCTTCCTCAAATTGTTCAACTAGAGAAAATTGGCTTTATCAAATCAAGATATATTCTTGATAATATTATAGCAGTTTGGGAAGGTATGGAATGGGCTCGTAAGTCTCAACAGAAAACCCTTTTTCTTAAAATTGATTTTGCTAAAGCTTATGACCGCATTGAATGGCCTTTTATTATTGCTATGCTTTACACTCTAGGTTTTGGCCCCAGATTTCTTCAATCTGTGCAGATGCATTTTAGGGATGCCTCTGCTTGCATCACCATTAATGGCAAACAATCTTCCACTTTTGGGCTCTTCAGATTCATTCGAAAAGGATGTCCTCTTCCTCCTGCCTTATATGTTCTGGCAGTCGAGGGCTTTGGCTATTTATTAGCGCATTCAATTTCTCTGGGCCGTGTTCGTGGGATTGCTTTACCTAATTCTACTCAGCATTTGGTCAATGGTCATTTTGCCGATGATTCCTTTCTCACTCTTGAAGCGGATGAAGAGAATATCAAGGCAACCTTGCAATGTTTAGACACTTTTTGTCTAGCCTCTGGTTCAGCCATTTAGTGTCATAAAACCTTGTGTTATAGGCAGTCTTCCCTTCCTGATCTGCCCTTGTTTTCTCAGTTTGGTTCGTCCAGGATTCAGCATGGGGAAATTTTTTCGTTTCCTTGGCATTCCTTTTGCTTTCCAATCTACTTCTACTGAATTATGGAATGTTGTGTTAGCTAAAATTGAAAAGAAGCTTACCTATTGGATTACCAAGCCGCTCTCGCTCGCTCGGAAGTTTCATATTTTCTCTAAGGTCTTGGCTGCTACGCATGTTTACTATTCTTCTTGTTGGGCTCCTTCAAAGGCCTCCTACAAGAAGCTTGAGAAATTGTTGATGGATTTTCTTTGGGCCTCTGGTGTTGATCAACATGGATTTCACAGAGTTGCCTAGGAATTTTGTTATCTCCCTAAGGCCTATGGTGGGCTTGGCTTACTTGATACTCAGAAACAAGGCCTGGCCCTCTGTGCAAAATGGGTTGTGCGATGTCTCACAGGCAATGAGGCCTGGAAAATTCTTCTTCGTCACTGCATTTCTTCCAGGTATCCCTTGCACAAACCGGCTTGGAAAGGGATTGCCTTTCAAATCCTTTTGGTTATGAAGCACCCTGTTCAAATCCAAGGTACTTTTGTTTCCAAAAGTATCTAGAGAGCCTAGGAAGCTGTCAAACCTTGGCTTCGCTAGGTTGGTAATGGCTTCCGGGATGGGCTCTCTTTCAATCAGCAGAACATTTGGTAGTCCCCGCTTTTTTATCAACAAGGGTTTCCTCTGGCCAAAATCCAGGGGATGAGTGCTCTGCGTTTCCACAAATGGGGCATTCAAATGCCCAAGGATTTGTTTTCCAGAGCCACCATGAGTCTCCACTCTTGTGATGATCTCCGGGTTCAGTTCTGACTCACTCGTCCAGATCGTCAGACTTTTGACTTGCTTTTCTCTACTATTCTGCCGAATCTCCTACACAAACTTGGCATCTAGTTAGTTAAAACTTGGTGGAAAGATTGGAAATGGTACCCTGATACGCCATTTACCAACTACAAACCCAAACTTGGGTACTCTTGGCTTGTGCCTCATTTTCCTATGATTGATTCTCTCAATCATCGTTGGCATCTTTCTTCTCCTAGAAGACTTGGAGCTGGCATTTCTACACTATTTGGGATGCTATCACTGAACCCAAAATTGCTCATTTTGCTTGGTGTCTTCTCTACCAGGATTTACCCTTGGGAGCTCGAATTCGACACTTAGGTGTGCCTAATCCTAAATGCCCATTCTATGGGCATTCTAAAACCATTATGCATATTTTTTAGTTCTGTTGTTGGGCTCAGAACTATTGGAGATGGATTCATAGTTTTTTTTATGTCATTTCAGCATGAGCCTTTCTCTTAGCATATGGCTCTTCTTGGTGAGTCACCCAGAATGCCTTCCCAATATACCCAGATTTGGCATGCTTTCAGGATGGAGATTTTATTTTCCTTATGGAAAGAACATAATGTTTTTATTTTTACTCACAACTTTCTAGATATCAATGTTTCTCTTTATGCTAAGGCATGTTTATGTAATAATGTCATGATGCAGATTCAAGTACAAGATGACAAGGTGGCCCTTGAGGTCGCCCACTTGCAGGAGTTGCTGCAGCATTGGGGCAATGCCCTATGTACTGTAGCTCAGGTGCCACCAGATTATCTCTTTGCTGACCATACGCCACCCTAGGGCCGACGTGATAGCAGGAGTGCCTTGGCTAGGCGCTCCAGAACGCCACGATCTTGGCGTTGCCACTCTGCCGGGCCTCGGCTGCTGTCTGGCCTCCTTTGCTTATCTCTACTGCTGCTCAATCGTCAGCCATTGTTCCTGTGTGGCCTCCTGCCACTTCTGATAAAGTCCCCCGCTTTGCTCTCATAATCTCTCCCTGGCAAGAGGAAGGAGAACTAGAGAAAGAAAAAGAAATAGATGATGGGTGGTCGCCTCCTGACTAGACCCTTGAGTGCAATGTTTGGGGCAATCCGAATGATAAAGATCCTCCTCCCTCTTCTGCTACTGCTCTCACAACTTGAGAGCTTTTATTATATGTTTTTTTGATGAATAGATGTATGATTCCAGCATGATGTCATGTGACTTTTCGCGGGGTGATTTTTTAATCCCCCGGTCCTTTTTTGTGAATATTGTACTTTGTTCTATATATTAATCGTAAAGGCCTATATTCATCAAAAATATTAATGAATATTCTCCTCTACACATTGGTTACAAAATTATGGTCTCTTTAAAAATTAGTTGTCCAAATATTTGTTAGTCGCATGATTTTTGTGAAAAAAAAATCAGTTCCACTTCTGCAAATCAAGGAGATCACAACTACATAGCTATAGGCCTTTGATCTTTCCATATCTTATGGTACGCCCCTCATCCATACTTTTCTTGCATCAGGAACTTCCCCCCTTTCTCTTAAAATTGCAAAGAATTCCAGCCCAACTTTTGGTAGTTTGCTTCATCACTTCTCACAGTTAAATCCCTTTGATATTTTCATTCTCTCTGCCAAAACATTATCAATACATATGTTGTAAGTCAATTCAAAAAGAAATTGCCTGTCATAATAAAGAACCCCATCAAAGTTAGACATAATATAAATTACCGTTGAGAAAGGACATTCCAATATGTTTTAAAAAATGTTCTGGAGTGCACTTTGATATAATAATATTGTTGTCTGTAGTTTTGAAACTTAATTTCACCTTAAGAATTGTTATTGTTAACTTGATATATTTTTGTCACTAAAAAAATTTTGCACCCATTTTTACCTTGAATTATACCTTTTACTCTTCTGTGTGATATAGTTGTGAACTTATTTTACTTTCTCCACTTTACCGAGCGGAACCCATCTTTTTATTTGTGATGATAATGTACACAAGATTTAAAAAAACATTCAAGAATCTGCTTAAGTGTTAAAGAGTGTAGCTACTTTTTCCTCAATCAGTTAAAGAAAAAATTACAGTTTGAGAGCAGCAAGAGAACCCATTCAAAGCTCTCTTTCTCCTCTGTGGTACACATGCTCCAGAACCTATTTTTAAAATTCCCTTCTTTGTTCAATTTCAATTGGCAGTATTATTATTTTCTATTTTATTTTGTTTGTGGTCATTAAATTTTATATATTTGGAAAAAATTTATTGCCCTCCACGTAATAGTTTGAATGCAAAATGTAGAAGCACTAACAAGGAATGTGTTGCCTACGTGCCCTCCCTTAAAAGTGCAAGACTTAAGACGGCCTAAAATGAAATAGATTAATAATTTAGAATTTGAGTCATGAACTTTTACTTTAATATTGATTGAAAATTGCAGCCATTAACTTGAATTAGTTACATAATTTTAAAAAGTTAAAATATAAGAATATGAAATTAATAAATATTGAAATGAATCTTAGATAGGGAACTCTTCAAAATAGGACATATATATATTTATTTTGATTATAGAAATATTAATTTATTATAAAAAAATTATAAATATATTATATTCTTTAGAATATATTATTTTTTATTTAGTTTTTTGTATAATTATTAATAAATAAATAAATATCTACTTTTGATATATTTACATAAAGACTACTTCCAATGAGAAACCACTTTCAAAAGTTGGATAGGTCATTTCCCTTCATTAGAAGTATTATGATATTCTCACAGATTTATGATCTCCATTGCATCTTTTTCAATTTTGAAATGTATAGATGTAGAGACCATTAATATTGTGCAAACAACACATAAATCTGGATAGCATCTTTAAATGCATACTTCAAATTCATTTAATGTACCTTGGCATATGGTTAAACTTATTGATGTTTGGTTTGGCTTTAAAGGTTGGAGTTGGAATAAAAGATTATTTTGAAATAGTTTGTAGAGACTTTTGACGTATAATCTCATATTATGATACTTATTGATTAAGTTAAATGTATGAAAAATAAACAAATATTAGATAGGAACTTCATGTGTACTAGATTCAAACTAGATGCTGAAGATTCACCATTTAATTATAAATTTGCTGTTACATTATTTATGATCTAAATTGTAAGATTGCAGCCCACAAAAATGTAAGATGCAATTGAAACTAGCTGAAAATCATGGTCAATCATAAAGCTTAACTTATTCTCATTGGGCAACTCTACTTTCATATCATGATAATAATTGTATGGTAGACAAGTTTGTTTTTTCAACACAAGGAATGCTAACATTGCTTGTCTTATTTGTTTGTAAGATTATAAGCATTATTAACAATAGATTATGTGACAGAATGTTTCTTCAGGATCTAATTATTTTTCTTAAAAAAATGAGAGCATTTAAAAATTTATTGAATAAGATCTATATCTAATTATATGATACAATGATTATTTGTTCACATTAACGTTTGTAGTCAAATGTACATAAATTTATATTGTTATCTAACTATTTAAATAATATTGAAATAAACTTAGAATTTTACTTTTCATTTCCTATAGGCTTATCCCTTGAACCTCTTATAGGTGCAAGTGCTAGTAATTAATGTCATTAGATTATAGACACAATTGAATTCAGAAGCAAGGGATCCTCACAATAATAATACTAGGTGTCAGAGTTGAACCTGTGACCTAGGTAAAAATAATGAGTTCAATTGAATTCAGAAGCAACAGATCCTCACAATAATAATACTAGGTGTCAGAACCTCTGACCTAGGTAAAAGTAATGAACACAATTGAATTCCCTATGTAAAAATAATGAGCTCAATTGAATTCAGAAGCAACAATCCTCACAATAACAAGGACGCATAGCGTCTAGTTCCTGCCTAAGTCTTAAAGATTAAGCCTTACGATATTTGGGTTGATGAACATTAAATATTAAATAGTAAATATAATAATTAATTGTAGATGAACATTAAACATTAAATAGTAAATATTAAATGGAGATTTCTAGTACAGTATCATATTCAAGTAATTAATAATATTTAAATTAACATTGTTTTGGTATTTTTTGTGCATTGTTATGAATCTAATAATTAATATAATAAATAATAAATAATATTAATATTGTACTATTAAGTTAATATTAATATATAATATAATTAATTAGTTACAATAAACATATTATAAACAATAGTAGCAAAAAATCAATAATAGAATATTCAAAATATATTAGAACTATACAAATGTAAAAAGTTGTCAAAAAATAAAATGTTATGATTGGACAACTAAAATGAAAATATCTTTTACAAAAGCTCACATACTACTGTAGTCACATTCAACCAATAAAATTAGAGATAAATAATTTCTATTATAATATAAAAAATTCAAAATATATTAAAACTATACCAATACAAAAAGTTGTTGAAAAATACAATATTATGATTGGACAACCAATACAAACAGTAGCATTACATTGAATGCTAAAGTATCCTGCCTACGGCAGAAACTAATAATACTAGGTGTCAGAGTTGAACCTCTGACCTAGGTATTTCAACTCTGACTTAAGTATAGGTGAAAGTAATGAACACAATTGATTTCAGAAACAACAGATTCTCACAATAATAATACTAGATGTCAGAGTTGAAACTCTGACCTAGGTAAAAGTACTAGAAATAATAAATCATTACAACCAATTTCCCCCTTTCTCTGTATAACAGAACAAACAAGAACACAGAAAGGATCAACATTTTATCTTAATCAGTGGTAGACCAAATGCCCTGACTTAATGAAGCTTATTCAGGAAGCAAATCGAAGGAAAACAAAGGAAAAGCGAGAAGATTTCATTTAAATCACTGGCAAAGTAAATGTCCTAATGAAATTTATTCAGGAAGCGAAATGCACATAAATAAAATAATCATCTCTGATGAAATTTTCACCAAGAACTTAGAGGTTTGCTTCTCTGCGATAACTTTGAAAAGCGTTCATCTGCATCATTTATCAACACTTCCAATTGGCGGAAGCAGAGGACATCTGCAGAAAGGGCAGGTATCCTGATCATTATCAATCCATTTATCCAAACAATTTCTGTGAAAAATGTGGCAGCAATTGCAAAGCTTTCGGATTTCGTCATCTTCTTCAAAAGATTTCAAGCAGATTGCGCACACAAAATCCTCAGATATTTTAATGAACTTCTCTGAAACATTTCAGAATGTAATGACAGGCAACCTTTGCCTAATCATCTCCCCTGTAGAAGAAGAAGAAGAAATTGCAGAGGGAATTTCTGAAAATTCTTGCCTCAAATAGATCTCGTCTTCTCGGGGCTCGCTCATCCTAAGACCAGAAAAAAAAGCAAAATGTTGCAGTCTTTAAATACGCCATGGCCGATGCAAAGTAGATCAGCACTCTGGGTAGAGCGATATTACGGAAATCCCAAGGCGAAGGAATCCTTCAGAAATACGCCAGTTTAAGTGCAAACAGAAATCTATGAGGGCCCGTTTGGTGTATTTTTAACTTATTAAAAAGTTATAATTATAAAAAAAAATTCTTACAAATTCTAATTTTTAAGCTTATCATTTTTGTTGCTGGTATTTTAATTAATATATATATGCTCTTTTTTTAATTTTTAATATTTTTATATCAAAAGTCATGTCGAAGTAAAAACTCAAAAATTAGAACATTAAAAATTATATTTAACATTATGATTTGAACATCTATTAAAATTATTATTTAAATATTAAATATCTAAATAGCAAGGAAAAAACTAATTCAATTTTAATCTATCTAAAAATAAAAATAAAAATTATATATAAAAAACAATATAATAAATCTAAGCTTAAATTTAAATAAAACTATAACCAAAATATATAAATTTAACTAAACTATTAAAAAAAATTTATTTTAATCATTCCCCAAGGGTATTTTGCTGCGCGTGGGGAGGTCGAACGACTCTGAGCGGAGGGCTCACGTGCAGGAGACGGAGGAGCCGATCTTTCCATTCCTCTTTTAAATCACGATCTTCATCTTCACAGAGAGAGGGGATAACGAAACGATTTTGCAGATGACCCT
>MU225615.1:187203-198598 GCA_018584345.1 Thuja plicata | reverse complement strand
TAAGCCTCAAAACGGGAATTAAATTTCCTATTCGAGAATTAGAAAGGATGCGCCAAACAAAGAATTAATTTATTCGGGCATTATTGAATGCCTATTCCAGGTTAATTCCAAGCGCCAAACGGGCCCTGAAAGAATGTGAGATTTTCTGCTATTCTTTGGCTTTTTTCAATACTACGAAACACAAAAATATTTGTGGACATGAAGGGGTTACGTATCTTTGGGGGAAGTTTGAAGGTACACTTTTTCTTTTAGTACTATAATGGCCTCAATGTACTACTTTTTGGCTTGAAACTATCTTTGAAACTATCTATATTAGGGACTAAGCTCTACATAAAATATACTAAAGATAAAAAAAAGGTTAAACATTTTTTTTTAATTTTTTTTAATTTTGTGAAAATCTGTTAGGTTTTCTCGTTTTTGAAATTTGGTCAATGATGCATTTTGTAGAGAGCTTAGTCACATCGTCTCCGTTAGGCCTTTCTAGAAACTTTTGTTTTAATCTCTCTCTCTCTCTCTCTCTCTCTCTCTCTCTCTCTCTCTCTCTCTCTCTCTCTCTCTCTCTCTCTCTCTCTCTCTCTATATATATATATATATTATAATGGGTTCATTTTTTTGGGCTAAAATCTAATTGGAGTGCAAGAGAACAAGTTTTAAAATGTATATTTCTAGTTGGCAAGCACTCAACTACTTTTATTTGATGTATTGATCATTGTATTCTTTGTATTTGAAGTGCAATTAGATGCCTCATGTATATGGGGAGTCCCATTTATTGTAAGCAATTTGTAGACCCAAGAAGAGATCCTTGACCAAAAAACCGATCGCGAGATATTGTGGACTATGAAACAAAATTTAGTTGAATTTAATTTAATTTTAGTTGTGCACTTTAATTATGAGTTCACATTATATCTGTGTGGGTATTATTTTATAATGCACAAATATATATATATTTGTGCATTATAAAATAATACCCACACAGATATAATGTGAACTCATAATTAAAGCGCACAACTAAAATTAAATTAAATTCAACTAAACACAAAATTTAGTTGAATTTAATTTAATTTTAGTTGTGCACTTTAATTATGAGTTCACATGATATCTGTGTGGGTATTATTTTATAATGCATATATATATGTGTGTGTGTGTGTGTGTGTGTGTGTGTGAACACACACACACACATACTTCAATATTATGTGAAGATGGATTCATTTCCTTTAGTTTTCTACCTACCATTTACATACAAATCCCATGCACCTAGCCCTATCTTATCCTAATAGACACATGCTTTGATATGTTCACTTTATTGTACATTCATCACATTTATTTTTACTATATTTACTTTGTAATTGCGCTCTAGAAAGACAACAACTTCATTCAATGCAAAAATAATTATACACACAACTAAACTAGTGAACTGCAAGGAATGTGTGTAGACACCAAAGCGTGTGAAAACAACTACCACAAGGTCGATTAAGCTTTCAATGCTTGACGACGATTTTGCTTTCTCTTGCTAGTTTCATCGATCAATTTCTCACTCTCTTAAACCTTTCTTTCAACACTTGGATAAGAGAGACCCAAATAAGAAGGGGATAGTTGAGGCTTCCACTTCCACTGCATCATCAGGCTGGAAGGATTAGAGAGACCAACAAAACCCCTTTCATGGAATTACGCCGCAAGCATCTTTGTCATCTTCAATAGTAATGAATAAGGCGCCATGGGATGTCTTCATCAATCATCGCAGTTGTGATACTAAGCACACTTTAGCCAGTGATATCTACAACACCCTAGATCTGCTTGGCTTACACGCTTTTCTAGATATCGAAGAGTTGGAGTTGGGCGATTCCATACCCAAGAAATAAAGGAGGCAATGACCATTGCTGGACTTCATATTTCTATTTTCTCAGAGAATTATGCCCAATCTCCCTGGTGTCTAGTCGAGCTATGTTTCATGCTCGAAATTGGCACTCCAATTCTTCCAATGTTCTATTATGTGAAACCGGTGATCTTCGATGGGTGGCCAAAGGGAAAGAGTGTTATGCTCCTGCTTTTTTCTGAACACAAAAAGAAGCGCAGGTATTCCTCAAAGATGTTGGAGGAGTGGAAAAAGACACTGGAAAGAGTCTCTCATCTTTCTGGGCACGTGCTTAATGACAAAATTGGGTAAGAATTCAAACAATCCTTCTCTTACATTGATCAAATCATTTGCATATAGTTTTGTTTGTTTCATCGTGTTAAATTTGGTTTTAAATATTCAGTGATGAAGGGATGTTGTTGAACTAGAGCATAGTGAATTCGATTTTGAGAGTGGTGAAAAAAGAGTCATTGGAGGTGGCCAAACATCCAGCTGGGATGGATGAAATCATCAGAGACTTTGAAAACAGTAAACATGAATATGTTGGGAGTGAGAAACAAGTACAGATTTTGGGAATTGTTGGGCTTGGCAGCTCTGGTAAAACTACTCTCACTACAAAGTTTTACAATAGGAAAATCCCTTCCTTTACTCACTCCAGTTTTCTGCATGGAGTGCGAAATGCTACATTCGATTAAATTCTGGCATTTTTAGAAGACCCTTTCTTTGGATTCGTCGTTGTTGTGGGAATTGGCGGGCTGAGTAAAACATTCCTTCCCCAACACATCTTCAACAAATCAAAATACATGTATGAATGTTCTGCCTGGTTTTCTTTTTCACAGATTTGTTCTCTTAGGAAATTGCAATGTGACTTGGCCTTCCAAATGCATTTCCAAATAGACGGTAGAATAAGTGATGGACTAGCTGTTGAATTGATGCTGAAAGGAGAAGCCACTCTTTATACTGAAGTGACTGGCTTCCCATTGTTCGTAATAACCAGTGTAAAATAGTGGTTCCCACCAGATGTAGAAATGTTGCCGAAAACATGAATGCCCGCATCTATGAGATGCAACACCTCTCGAAGGGTAAGAGTTCGGATCTATATACAATTCATTTTTCATTTTTTAGAATTTCTTTTTCCTCTCAGAGGAGTGGGATTACTCCTTTTACATATTTATGTTTTTTACATTTTACATTTTTTACTGTGAAGTTTCATGCTCTTTCCTTTGTTATATTTTTAGTTGGGAATAGACAGAATTGTCTATCTTCTTTTTTGTCCAATTTATATTTCTCCTATTCTTCGTTCTATATGAATATTATTGTTTTGTGATTCATTTTAACATGGTTATTACTTTTTCCATGTTTTCATATCTGGGTTTACAGGGACCAAGTGTTGTAACAGTATCTGTTAGCAATATATTGTTGATTCTATCCATATTGTTTGGTGTATAATGGTTTGAGGATTTTTGTGCCTTGAATAATCAATTATAGTTTTC
The DNA here is from genome assembly GCA_018584345.1 of Thuja plicata. Lineage (NCBI taxonomy): Eukaryota > Viridiplantae > Streptophyta > Pinopsida > Cupressales > Cupressaceae > Thuja > Thuja plicata. Next base: position 195,253 of record MU225615.1, on the reverse strand, counting down.
AATTTTGCATCCAAATGATTCTCGTAAAATATATGTTTTGTGGAAATAAAGTTCTTCAGTGTCAAAGAGGGTTCATTTATTGGAATAATTTAATGTCAACCCAATTCTTGAGCAGTTTATTTATTTATTTAATATTTATGTTATATCTGGTTTTGATATTGCATGAAGGGTGTGACTAACTAGCAGCTAGAATTTTTAGATTTGAGATGACACCTTCTATGAACATAGGATAGTTATACAAGATTTAGAATATAGACTATATTGTTTAATTCATTTTATAATTGTCAATCCTCAGCTCTTTGAAATATTTGTAGACTAAGCGGCTAGCTTCTTACAATCTTAGAGGGATGGATGAAGACTAGGTGACTGAGAGTTCCTAAAGAACACATCTAATGAATATTTTAAAACTTATGATTATTATCTAACAGATAAAATATTGTTTTCATGGTTTTTTTTTTATAAAAGATTGATTATAGCAAACAAATAATCTCCACATAATTTATTCTCCCTGTTTTTATCTTTCTAAAAGGATCTCAAGAAGAGGGCTCCACGGAGCTTGAATCCTTCAATGGCCACCAATGGATCTCCTTGATGAAAATGAGTGCTTGAGAAGTGCTTGAGAATGCATGAATGCTTCAATGGCTACTTGGCTTGCTTCAAATCTTGCTTCTTCACCTTTGGATCCCACTCTTCAAGTCTTAAAAGTTCTTGCAATTATGCTCAATGATCATAGTTCATAGTCAGAGAAAATGAGAGGAGAAAGCTTCCTTTTATATGAAACTAGGGCACAATCTTCTAGAGAGGCCAACATAGGAGAATTAAATTCCAATCTAATAATCTTGGAGGGATGGATGAAGACTAGGTGACTGAGAGTTCCTAAAGAACACATCTAATGAATATTTTAAAACTTATGATTATTATCTAACAGATAAAACATTATTTTCATGGTTTTTTTTTATTATAAAAGATTGATTATAGCAAACAAATAATCTTCACATAATTTATTCTCCTTGTTTTTATCTTTCTAAAAAGGTTATCTAATTTTCTTATGCTTCACTTTTTCAGAGCATCTTAAAAGTTTAAAGACTGCTTTGTCTAGACGGTTAAGGGTTAGTCTAAATTCTGATGTATTAAAAATGGGAACAAAAAATTTGTATAGCTATGTCACTACTTATGAATGAATTGACAATTAAATCGCATGCTTGTTCAGTCATAGGTAATTCAAGATTATTTTAGGATTGCCTTTTAAGTTGTTGGTTCCTGTGACCACAAGTTTCTGCATTCCCCTTGCTTCTTGCTTGCAGAAAGGATGTGATGAACAAAGAAGTTTTTGTAGCTCACGATTTTATGTTACAAATAAATGAGAAGTTGGCAAAGCATGGGAAGCCAAGCAATTTACTTAGAATTTTTTTTTACCATAGTTCTCATTCATTATAACTAATTTATTTAATAATTATTGCATAGAGACAATGAAGCATCCAAAGTATATTTGCAATATAGATATATCATTTAATAACACGCGTTCTATGAAAAGTGCAAAAGAAAGACAATGAAAATAGTTTTAGTATCCAAGATATGATATGCAAATGCTCTTAGGTATAATATGTAAATTCTTTTGGTAAATACATATATAATTGTTAATGTATGTTCATGATGTTTTTTTTTGTATTGGTTATCAGAGATGTGAATGTTGCGGAAATGATGCCTAGAAATTGGTACATGTTCATGGTTACATCTTTATAGACAGTCTGCATTTTTTGTTACTTGTCAATTATAGCATTTTCTCTTCTATAGGTTCACACTTGTTGATCAAGAAGAGGAAACAAATAAGATTTCTATTTGAAAATACAATATTTTTTTTGTGTTTCCATGCATTTCAATGCTACGTTTTATTAGGATGACCTACAAATAATATAATAGGACACTATTGTAACTTTACTTCATCCAAAATGGATGCTACTATGTACACGACTTCCTTCTACAATGCTACATGTTTGTAGACCACCACTTTTATACACTATCTTTTATTATCTAAGTCTTCATTTATGCTTTCAAATCAAAAATCTATCGGTGTATCCCTTGCACCTCCTTTCAGGTGCAAGTGCTAGTTGTAGATACTTTCATATAGTCATCGACCACTTTGATATGAGTGTTCCATCACTTTGGATCAAGTCTGTAACTATATAGTCATTAGTTACTTGGATATTACCATTCCATCACCCAAGGTTACTTTTATAGTTGTGGACTTGACCATTTACTTTTCAACATTCAATTTTTGCTTAGTTTCTCCCTTTATTTATACACCTTGACTCAACACACACTTTTCCAATTTCGATACTATGTGCTAGTAGTTAAATAAATTTAATTGCATTCATTTCATCATTTGTCATCTCAGTCATTCTCTCTCATCATAGAGCATTAGAGGAGCGATCAATAGTGACACACTTAGATTTAGTGCTTTAAAAAAAAAGAACCTACATACTTCATTCTAGGGCTCTTACCTACCATATTTAAATCTTTGTGCATATATCTAGTGCTTCATCTAGGCCATTTTTTTGTTGCAATAAAACCAATCTTACCAAGGTATATTTTGTCTATACTACTCTCGAGCTCAAATAAAAAAAAGTGGCAAAGTAGACAAAGATTATTAAGGTTAGCAATAACACAAAGTTTTGTACCTTGTATAAGGTCACATCCAAAGCCATAAGACAAGGCCACAATCACAAATCTAATTGAATCACTAGATTTGACTCCTTATGGAGTAGATATTAACACAATCTCTAAAACATTTTTTGATATGGAGGCAACATTTTTAAATTATATATTAGTATGATTCTAGAATCTTCAATATTGACACAAACATTATCTACTCTTAGAGAAAAATGTCACTCTCCTTAGTACTTACTGTCTAATTTAATTATTGAAAATGAGTATTATTAGTTTCAAATATAATTGATTAATATAGACTAATTCGCACTTATGTGTATCTATTTTATAGGGTTTATCTAGGTTAACTAGACGAAAAGGCTATTATCCTTTATAGTTTTAGTGAACCCATCCAATCTTATATAATCTAGTTTTGATGCAAGGAGGGTAAGGAGACCAAAGGCCCAAGGCACTCCCAGCTATCCAAACCAAATTGCAGAACAACTCAGAAGCAAGACCACAAAAATTGAGAGAAAGAAAGCAGACAAATCTTATTATTTCATTAAACATCATACATGTCGGAATGTAAGGCCTTCCCTCTTTTGGCTATATACATTCAGATCTTTACATAATAATATTCATAAATGTGAGGTCACAGACCTGCAATCCAAATCTTCTATCTCTTTTCCTACCTAACTGCTACCCACATCTAAGAATAGAAACCAAATATATACAAGAGACTACAAAAGAGGTCGGCACCAAAGATCCTAAAGATCCAACATAGGAAACAACAAAGACCTGGATTTAGGTCCACATGCATCCCAATGAGAGACCCCAACATAATTATGCTATGGAAATTAAATGCATACATTGGCCAGAAGATCCAACGTCTGAAAACCAACTTGGTGAGAAAGACTACCAAGCACAGAGACCAGTCGGTAAAAATTACTGAGCAACCAAGGACAACCACCGAGACCTGTTGGTGAAGCCAACCGAAACAAGTAACTGAGCCTAAGTGGTGAAATAACAAGCCTTCAACCGACCAAGCAAAGCAGTTGCCGAGCACTCTCCAACAATCTACCGAACCAACACAAACATATTTTTGGTTGATACAGGATTGCCAAGAACCCAAGATGCTCCTGCATCAGACACCCGGGGTTAAAATAAATGATTCTCCAAATCATGAATTAGGTACAACCTGAATTGAATCCAACTCAGATTGAGAAATCCAAGATGATGCCTCAATCGGTTTGTTCTTTCACTTTACTAGATATTCACCGTAATTATTTCCTCTTGTACTACTACCAAATCTCTGTTTCAAAATCTGCTCAACTTCCTCTATCTGTTTCTTAGGATAATCACTCGGTACTGTCACTTCTTCATCAGGTTCATGATACTCATACAAATATGAAATATTGAATATAGGTGATATATCCATGTCATCAGGTAATTCTACTTTAAAAGTATTTCTATTGTCAAATATTCTCAATATATTGCAAGGACCAAATTTATTCATCTTCAATTTACCATATGATCCAATTGGAAATTTGTCTTTCTTCAGATGAACCATAACTGCATCACCAACTTCAAAAATCTTATATATTCTTGATCTATCTGCACTATCCTTGTATTTCTGATTACTTTGCTCCAACTTATGTTTTACTTTCTCATGCACTGTCTTCATAAACTTGGCAAATTTTTCTCCTTCATCACTTCTCTTCTCTTCTCCAACAATATCTCTCAAGTCTAATATACCTCTCGGCTGTGTGCCATTAACAATCTCAAAATTTGTCTTTCCAGTACTTCTATTCACTGAACTATTATATGAAAACTCTGTTTGTGTCAATATCAAATCCCAATTACTAGGTGTGTCTCCAACTAGGCATCTCAACAAGTTACCCAATCTTCAATTACAACCTTTGTTTGTCCTTCAGTCTATGGATGAAATGTAGAACTATACTTCAACTTAGTGTCCAACTTCTTCTAAAGTGTTTTCCAAAAATAGCTAACAAACTTACTGTCTCGGTTAGAGATGATACTCCTCCGTAATCCATGCAATCTAACAATCTCCTTAAAGAAAAGATCTCCAGGATGTACTGCATTTGATGTTTTTCTCCATGGTATGAAATGTGTCATCTTAGAAAATCTATCCACAACCATGAATATAGAATCATTACCTCTTATTGTCCTCAGTAAGACAAGAACAAAACCCATGCTGATATCACTCCAAGGTTTCTCAAGAACAGAAGTGTATACAATCCAATATTTTGACTTACTCCTTTTGCAACTTGACAAACTCCACATCTTTTCACAAATTTCTGAACATCCTTATACAATTGAGGCCAAAAATACCTTTCCTTAAGAAAACTCAATGTCTTATCAATACAAAAATGTCCAGCCAAACCACTACTATGTTTTTCCTTTATCAAATTAGTTCTCATTGATCCTCTTAGTATGCACAACTGAATACCTTTGAATAACATATCTTCTTGAATGGAATAGTCTTCATACTTACTCGGTTGATTTGGAATAGGTGCTCTGCACATTCTCCACTGCTCAGCAAAATTAGGGTCATTTTGATACAAGTTCTTCCTATCATGAAAACCAAGAACCTCAATTCTCATTTCAATCAACAAAGATCTTCTTCTACTCAATGCATCAGCAACTCGGTTAGAAACTCCACTCTTATGCTTTATCACAAATGTAAAACTCTGCAAATACTCTACCCATTTCATATGTCTCTAATTCAACTTATTTTGACTCCCCAAATACTGTAAAGCCTTATGATCAGTATATAACACAGATTCACTCGACATCAAATAATGTCTCCGTTTCTTTAGATCTATAGCATAGAATTCTTGATCATAGACAAAATATTTCCTCTTAGCATCATTCAAATTTCTTCTAAAGAAAGGAACATGTTTACCTTCTTGATTCAACACAGCTCCTATTGCACTTCCACTTTCATCACATTCAACTTGAAATACCTTATTGAAATCAGGTAAGGCTAACATAGGTAATTTAGAAACCTTTTGTTTCAAAGTCTCAAAACTCTTATAAGCTCCATGTATCCATTTGATTCTCTTTTATCTCCTCTCATTGTCTCAGTCACAACATTACAAATATAACTGAAATTTTTGATAAACTTCCTCTAAAAAGTTTCCAATCCATGATATGATCTTACCTCACTGACATTCTTAGGTGTAGGACAACTAAGTATAGCTTCAACTTTCTCAGGGTCTATCTTCAAGCCATTAGCTAAAATCACAAAACCTAAATACACAAGTTCTTCTTTCATGAAGGAACACTTTTTCAAATTTAATAGCAACTTTTCCTCTTTCAATCTCTGTAACACTTGTCTTATATGAATCAAATTCTCTTCTCTACTCTTACTAAATATCAAAATATCATCCAAGTATACAATCACACATTTATTTAGGAATTTCTCAAAAAATTCAGTCATTAGCCTCATAAATTTATTCGGTGCCTTAGTTAAACCAAAGGGCATAACCAACCACTCATACAAACCTTCTTTTGTCTTGAAAGCAGTCTTCCATTCATCACCTTCTCTGATTCTGATCTGATGATATCAACTCTTCAAATCAATTTTGGTAAAATATTTTGCTCCACTCAAACAATCTATTATATCGTCCATCCTTGGTATAGGAAATCTATACATAACTGTGATCTTGTCGATGGGTATGTGCAAGATCATGGTATACCAAGTTATGGCCTTAAGTGGCAATGAAAATTAGAAAATCAGGGTTAGTCAACTTGACGTAAAAAGTTGAACATCTTATCAACCTTATGTAAAAAAGTTGTAAGAACAGAATCTGTAGGAAATTGAGTTTAGTTTCTAAACTACTAGTCCTTGTCTGAAAAAAAAAATTAATCTAATTGTTTGATATTTTAGATTTCAATGATGTAGTACAAAATTTTTAGGAAAAAGATAAAAAGTATGTGTATGTATGACCACCTTAATCACAATCAAATGATGATATATTTTCCCAAGATTCTAGATATAAGTAGTAGACTCATGCCCGACATATTTTTATGTAATTTGTTACCAAATAAATAATTAATTATGAATTTTCTGCTACAACTTATTCAAAATAAAAAACTCTCTCCTGTTTGACCACCTTAACTAATTCTAAACTTCACAAAATTGCAAACTTTTTTTTTATAGTAGGCGAGGCATAGAATGTGACGCATGTTTCGGATTTCAAAAAGGTTAAATTGTTTGAAAGTTATAGTTGTTTTTCAATTAGTCTGTCAATTAGGTCTTTAGAGATAACTCAATTAGAAAATAAGTAATAATTACTTACTAAACTTGAATTCTGACAGCAAATATATTGATGGAAAGTTGATAATGTCTTTAAGAAACCCTTTTTGTTTCATCAATTTCGGGTGAAAAAAAGGTCGCCAGCTACATGGTCAAAGTCTGGAGATCAGAGGAAATCTGGTGAACACGTCGTTTGGGTTGACCATCCACGTTTGGCATTGCAAAGCAAAAACTAAGTCTAATCATATATCCGATAATATTGGATAGCAGATCATATCGGATATACAATGTAGGATTTTGCAACATGCAAATCCACAGACCCCGAATACACCTGCATGCAAGAACCTGATACAAAGTAGAAGCAGAAAGATGAAAAAGAAGAACTCAGATGTTTACTCAAAATGTGAGAGAAAAATTATCAATTGAATTAATGAAAGACAAAAACAAAGTTTGACCTTATAAAGGTGAACAAACCCTAAAAACTAAAAGCTAGGTTGCGCATTATTAATTAATTAAAAGAGTAATAATACTCTAACACCCCCCTTAAGCTGAACGTAGGGAGAAAGCAGACCTAGCAAGACTAAGAAAGCAAGAAATGGGTCCCGGCAACAAGGCCTGATTAGGTACCCAGAACAAGGAAATCTCTGTAAACCGGAGACAAAGGAGAAAACCCAGTGGGAAAAACCCCTCTCCAAAAATAGATATAAAAGCAAGCAAAGACAAAAGGCATGACTTCAAGAGACTCTCTCAAAGCCAGTAGTACAATGCGTGCTGCTAACCCCCCCCGAGAGAGAGGGTCAAGGCTCCAAAGCCCCCCAGAATGAAAGAACCCCTGGAGCAAGGAGCAAACCACTGTGACTCCAATGCAGAGGAGGGAAGGTCAGTGGGTGTTGAAGAGGTGACCTTGAAGGATGAGGTGTCATTGGAAGGCCGAGCTGATGCTCAAATGAGAAGACACGAGGATCCTGAAAGGGAATCCCCAATGCAAGTGGTAGGACAGGTGTGCTGACACTGTCATGAGAGAGGAGATGAGTGTCCTCTGAAGAATCCTCAACAACTGCACCAGGTGGCTCGATGGATGGAGCTGGAGGATCAAGCAGTGCTGAAGAAGAATCCGGCTGA
>MU225615.1:159636-170159 GCA_018584345.1 Thuja plicata | reverse complement strand
AATTATTGGGTCTATATGTGAAGTCAGAAAATCTATCAATTCTTTCCTACAAACCTCAAATCCATTATTTAGAATCATTACACAAAACATTTAATCCAAATATTCAGCATTCAATTTTATATTGATCAAGTTCAAAGAATTTTCTAGCCGAAGAACTCACCAAAGCTTAAAATCGCTATAGAAAAGCCTTGGACCGGACAGTCAATGTTTGAGGTGAAGGTCTACCCGCCTGGGTGTAATGGAGCCTAAAGTGTAGGGGAATCAAGGTGATTCTCGTTCGTTGGCCAGAATTGATTGTGGAATCCTATTGGAGAAGTGGCAGGCTCTTGGATTTCCAATCTACGGTTTTGGGAACAACAGAACCAATTCTTGTAAGATATTAAGGTCAATAATAATCAGATTTACATAAGTCACGTGATACATATGCTAAAGATAGGACAGTAATCTCAAAGAAGATATAATGGAGCCACCATTTTTCAAATAAGTGATATCTGAGTATGTATCAACAAAAACATTTACAAAGAAGAGTATTCCAGACATCATGTCTACATTTGATCTAAAAATGACCTAGTTTGTTGACAAAAATGACAACTCTAAAGAAGTAGTCCATCATAACATTCCTATCGTCACAAGTGAAAAAATCTTCATTATGACCATGGAAGATACTCATATCAGCGTAGTCATCATTAGCGCAAGATAGCTTGAACACCTCCCATGCCTCCACCATTTTATTTTCAAAGCCAGATCTATTATCAAAAATTTAGCCAAGCCTGCCAGAGATAATGTTTAGATTGATGGTTTGAATCCCTTGTCCAACTTTTTCTAAATTGTCAGAAACAACCACATGCTTAACCACCTTCAAGACCCATTCTAACCAACCGGTAACTTCAAAGAGAGTAGAAAAAACTATTTTATATATCACCCCATCATGTACATGTGAGCCAACAATATTATGTTTTAGAAGGTAGACAATAGCATGTTTGATATCATCATCATGGACGTTAAATAATCTGGAGCACTGTTCTTCCAAGGACTTCAAATCAAAACATTCAATACCAAATGTTCTATCCATTGAGAAGACCTAAAGAAAAGTAAAAATAATGAATAAGTTTGCCAACATAATAAAATACATAATGAATAAGTATTCCAACATAATGAATAAGTGGGCAGAATTTAAGAAGCACAACACTTTTCATCTATCAAGGATGGATAGTGAAATGAAGAAGATACTAGTAAATGGGATTCGCCTCAAGCATTACTTCTAAGGTATGATCAAGCTTTGTAAATATAAAATAAATTTGTAGATGGTAAGTAAGTTCTACGAAACAATAAATTAGTTGCATTTTTCATTTCCCTAAGTGTTGGTTACATGTTTAGCTTGTTATTTCTAAGTTTTGGTAGAGCTGGAGGTGAGATGTAGCTTGTCTAATGAACTATAGTTGGATGAGTTAGGAATCCATCGTATGAAGAAGTAAATACATTTATTCACTACCACACATCATACATTCCCTCTCATAGAAATCTAATTAATTAAAACAGTTTGAAAAAGAGGCGTACTTGGTGTTGCTCCCTTCTAGTTCGTCAAGTAGTATATATGACTCATGGTAGTGAGTCTATTTGTTCACTATCAAAAATCATACACATGTAACAGATGAATTAGAAGAGGTTTCAGTCTAAAAGTGTGTTGTAATAGTTAATAGGAATATTTGAGGAAAAATGATTCCTAGGTTAGCTTACAAAGTGAGAAATGGTAGTGATCTCAATCTATAGAATGTTGTTGCAATGAACAAAACAAAGTGAAAATGAAGCATCTCTTACTAAACACACTACTATAATAGAATGAGAAATAAAAAAGAAAATGCCATACATATACAGTGAAAAACATGCTACAATTCAAAGGATAGAAACAACACATACTCTCAAATGTATCAAGATAGTATCGTTATGAAGGAACATATACATGACCAAAAAACATGAAAATCTCAATAGCGTATTTAAACAATGATGCTACTTCATGCTAGATAACAGTCATGTATCAAGAACATAAAAATTCAAATTATGCATTAAATTTGGCTATTTTCACCATGTGTCAATCAACATGATAGAAAATATATTACAACTACAAGAGTGCTAGATAAACGTAATGATGGCCAGTGAGAACAATGGCTCAATTTCAGCATGTAATAGCTACATCAAGTACAAAGAGTAATCAAGATCATGCCAAATAAAAGCAATAAAATTCAAAGAAAATGATGCCTTACAATAGTACCCTATTACAATATTCAATATATATACAATGCTTCATAGTTTGCAAGATATGGGAACCCTCCAGGCATCATGATAGATTATCCATATACAAAGGAATCCCTATTTTGTAGATACTTTTGAAGACCAGTTGATCTCTAGGCTGTACACTTTTGTTTAATATAATATTCATCAAGAAGAGGTCAGTTGAGCTCTAGGTTGTACACTATTGATTCTCTGTACTCCGGTAAACCATGATTTTATTGCTTAATATTATTTCTGGTGACCTTGAATCTATGTAGTTTAGAAGGATAAGCTCCAATAGACTCAATAGCACTCTCTCATTCATTGCAATTTTAGTCTATATTCTTCTAAGTTGCTATACTTCCTATGTACACTACAAACATTTATGAATTTATTAAACAAGCAATATAGTACATAACATTATCCAACAAGAAATGGATATTGTTATTAATTTAAAGTGAGAATTAAGTATGGATTAAAAAAATAAAATTAGGAAATCCTCAGTCATACAATGCATATTAGATAATTCTAGGATGTAAGTGAAACCAATAACTAATACAACATATATTATAGTTCCTCATAGGGATCAAGTACTATTGTGTCTTAACATTAAACTTATGCAGTCATATAAATTGTAGAAAAGCAATTTGAAAGTAATTTTTTAAGAATGCCATCATTATCCTATTAAGAACAATGAAATTTATGGAAAGCATTGAATAGACATAATCAAAAGAAAATTTAAAAATCCTTAGAGAAATCATAATAGAAGTTGTCAAATAAGATGATCTCCAGTGGTAAAATAAAACATTCAAGTATTGGGTGAATTTGGCTAAGGAGATACCCCTTGTCCACATCAAAGGTCATTCCACAAGGGGATACTAACAAATGAAAAAGAAGACAAAGTAGAATTTGGTTGTGTTTCTCAAACTTTCCTTCCTGGGTAATTCTTTTATCAATCTCTACAGCTTGCAATCAAATTTGGAATATAAAACATGAAACTTTGAGAGCCTTAGAAAAATTAAAAACTGAAGCACAACTCTGCTTATTGGTATTCCTAAATAGGTCTCTGAATACAAGCCTATGTAGGAAGGAAAATAATCATGAAAGTACAGAGAGAAAGATGTACACTAAGACTTCAAGGCTATCCATGACATGAACTAAGACCGAGACATGACATGATAAGGATACCAAAGAAATACAAAAAAGTAATCATTTGATAATTTTAGCCCAAGGCACTATGAAATGGGAATCAAAATGAGTAAAATAGAAATAAAAAATGACGGAGATGCAATCCTAAGAAAGGATTATTCCACATAGGAAAAACAAAAAGGGTTAGCTGTGATATTCAAAGAGGCATGGTAAGTTAGCATGTAATCTAGATCCTAAACAATATCAAATCATCCTATTGATGATAATTTTCTTTTTCAGTCCTTTCTCTTCTATCTTAGCCAAGAGGAAATTGCCCAATATCAAATCATCCTATTGATGATATTTTTCTTTTTTGGTCCTTGCTCTTCTGCTTACCTGCATTTGGGATCACTCTTTCTAAATATGGAAAACTTATGGGAGTACTTCTTAAGAGAGAATTTGGTGCCCATGGGTGCCAATTTAAGTGAGTTTGAGAAAAGGTAATTTTTCCATAAGATAGGATTTGCAAAAATGGAAAAGGAAGGAAAGAAATAAAAAAAAACTGAAATCTAGGAAGGCCCCACAAAGGGGAAGAAGAAAACAGTGAGTATCAATTCTATTCATAAATTAATAAGTTGCAATCTTACTGATCTGTCTGGTCATGACAACACTAGATATCATAGAGCCACACATAGATGGAAACTTTCACCTATTTGAAAAATAAGCACACCATGACAAAAGTTTCTAAGGGATACTTTACTGATAAAAATAATTAAGTGGTTTTATGACTTACTATGTGGTTTACACATTACACAAATACTAAGGGATACTTCCATTAGTATGACATATCTACACCTGTTGATTATGACTTTAATCATAGCCATTTTTTATATATAGAAGTTTGAATGAAGCTTGGCCTTAGTGTGTTACCGCTTGGGTGACTCTCTTGGGTGATTACGTTTTTCCAAAAGGAAGACCCTGCATAAAAATAAAAATGGGCATTTCTATCACTTTTATCTTATACCAAGGATCTCCTAGGAAAGTGGAGAGGATACTTCATGTAGTAGTAGGCCCACCCTATGATGTGCAAGCACACTAAATAATTGAGAAAAGTTTATTAACCTTTAGAAAATAAATGTTCTCTATTGTAATCAAAGAAACCATAATGTTTTGAGAACATAATCAAACAAATGCATAATGTTTTGAGAACATAATCAAACAAGTGCATAATGTTTTGAGAACATAATTTCTTCATCAAGTGATATGCAAGAAACACAATAGTAGTTTCAATGAAATCTCTTTATCCCACAATTTCCAAGGTTCTACACAAATCATCAGTAACATCGAAATACTCTTTTCTACAAGAAATAAAAAAATTGAAAACATAGAAATGATACTTTCAAACAAAATCATGTTTTTACTAGCGAAGTGCACAAGAGATCAACCAAGAGCCCAATAACTCATCCAATTATAGTTTTGGTACCCAAGTGCACAACAAACTACACTAAGTTTTTAGATAGTCAATCAAATGCGTAGTAGGACTATTCAAGTGTGAAAAATTACAATCAAGTGTCCAATAATAGAGACATAAAGCATAATTGCTACTCTAATAAGCAAATTTGAGACATAATTGTACTATACTCTCAACAAATGTATATAATCAAAAATAATAAAATATTACAAGATTATACAAGATTTACAAATACACACACAAATCATGCTCACTATATTAGGCCAACCAATTTGCACATTCCTTCCCAAATCATCTTTCCTAATATTTTTAGCTCGCTTTTCAAAAGTCTTTAGTAGCCTTTACTCTTCTAAGGGATCAAATTCTTCATAATCTTGTATTGCAAAAATAAATTAAAAAATGGGATCATCTAGCCTTCAAGATATTTGATAAGTTTCTCTTCCCTATAGTTTAAGATAGAAACTTGGATCTCAAGAAGGAAGACATCCAATAAAGTTGTTGGCATCCAACCATACCAAACACATTAATGGCTTTGAACAATACCTCCAATACAGTTTGTTTCCTACTTCTGGATGACACCCACTTGACAGATTTTAATTTAAGTTTCAGGTTGGATGCACAGGTAACAAAAAAAATGAACTAAATAAAAGCTAGATAGTTGACTTTCCATGTTGATGTGATATAGTTAGTTGGCCCCATGTCACACAATATAAAGTGATTTACAACCTGCCCCCATAAAAACATCACAACCAAAATTACAAGCATTTGTCTGATGGGGTCATCCTAAATGACTTGGATGGGTCACTAAACTGTGAATTCTCTCATGTCTTCTAGAAAGATTTTTTCAGGGTTCCATCTGATAGTTTAGATTAAGTAAATTTAAAGTGGTGTTTTTGCACGGGTCACTATCATTGTGAATTCCCTAATGTCTTCTAAAAAGCTTTTTTGGGGTTCCATTTGAGAGTTTAGTTTAGGTAAATTTGAAGTGGTATCTTTGAAATCTATCTCACCCTATGTAGTGTACCATTTCCAAGTGTCATATAGCCTAGATATATATAGCCAAATATCAGCCCTCTGAATGTTACCATCACCTTGCACCTCTGCATATATGAGGATACCAGAGAGAAAAGATTCCATTATCCAAAACACTCCAAAAAGGTGAACACCACTGATTGTGATTTTAGATGAGTGTAAGCTTTTTTAAAAAGGAGAATTGCAGTTGACAGAAAAATGGTGAGTTGTCAATCCTAGGAAAAAAAAATTATCGACTGTTATTTGACAAATTCTTTCACCACTGTGTTTTCTGGACTTGATTCTATTCCATCCCATCGTGATTTGTATGTCTTATTACCCTAGTATTACATTCCTCATAAACACATTTTTTTCATGTTAAAGACAATCCAGGAGACAAACATAAATATAGAAGACTATTCCCTGGCTTCTTCTATTTGTCACAATTTATTTATGTTATAAGATTTGATATGAGCTCTTGGGGTTTCTATAAGCAAAAATCTACTGATTGAAAGTGCTGAAAAAGGATACAATGTCTTGAAAAAGGAATAAACAAAGAGAAAACCATGCAATATTTTAGTTTAAATTAATTTAATGATACAGAAAAAGGGCTAGTGTAGCATAGAAAAAGTATTAAAACATGTTGGCTAAAACCGATGCAGAGGAGGGAAACTAGAAAGTTCAAATTCCTTATTGAAGACTTGAGTCCTGAGCTCCACTAGCCTTTGTATGGACGTGTTGGCCATGGTTTTTTTCTTTATACTATTTATGTCCACTAGTCTAGTGGTTTACAGTTGAATGTTGTGGTTTTTTTCTTTATACTATTAGTATTTATGTCTAGTGGTCTAGTGGTTTACAGTTGAATACTGTTAAGACTTTAAGTAGTTTGTCGATTTATGTTGTTAAGACTTTAGAAGTTCATAATGTTGCTGTTAAGACTTTAGTAGTTCATAGTGCTATGATTTTAATACTTTGTTTATAGTTTTGACATTAATTGACTGTTGAAGTGTTGTTAATATTGTGCTTTTGATAATTGAATCGAAACAACCTTTATTTTACAGCTGATAATATAAAAACATAGTAGATAGAGCTAAAAATGGAGGCTTCCCAACAAAATCCATTTAAAAATATTTGTAATACTATTTCCTTTCAATATCACCAAGACAAAAAAGGGAAACCAATATTATTAGAGAGGCATTTGACTGAATTAGCTAACTAAGAAGAACAAGGGTCTCAACCCAAAAGGTCACCTAATCCAAGAAAAGGGGCTTAGGAAGGAACCCAAAATATCTTCTTAGAAAAACCCTTTGTACTAAATTAGCCAAGAGATCAGACAAATAGTAGGAAGGTACCAACCTCTCTTGCAATAATAGAGAGAGAAAACATTAGAGCAAAGATTCACTCATAAACCAACATCTTACACTAGAACTAACCCACACTTGCACACCCAGTCTCTGCCTTAATAGGATACAAAACCTAATGAAAAGGAAAGACAACTTGAAAATGAATTCTATCAAGGGAAGCTTAAAAAAATGCAAATACTATCAAGATAGCTCCAAAGACACCCATTGCAATACTATCAAGATAATATGGCATGACCCCACCACCCACAGATAGAGAAATCACATCCACACCATCTTCAACAATAGTATCAAATGCAGAAAGTATGTCAGAATCATAACAACCAGACAATCAACATAGCTTATACATTGCTATCCGGGCTTTGGGCACCATCCCTTTCGCAATCCCATTGGCATAACCAAGCATGTTGGCTTTATAAACATACCTTCCAGTGGCGCTAGAATTTGTATGAGTACCATGGCCATCTGAATCCCTAGGAGACCTAAATTTGACAGAAGTGTTCATTCCTCCACCCATTTCTTCATATCCCTTGGGGAAAAACCTAGCACCAACCAATTTCCTATTACACAGTGACTTAGAAAACCCTACGACCTCTTCACATTCACCTTTCCAGTGTTTAGGAATAGGCCCAAGTCTGTGATCACTACAAATCTTCCTCTCGGGCCATATTCCAGTGTCCATAACACCCACCACCAAATCAGACCCATAGTCTGATTCAGGCCACAATCCTACAGTATATTTCTGGCCTAGAAACTGTGGTGATCTTGTTGTATGAATCTGCCTGGCTTTATCAGGGATCACAGCTAAAACTCCATGGGATTTATCAATTGGGGGGCGATTGCTCATCGTCTATAGGTAGGTTAATATGACAAGTATGAGAATATCTATTACACATCAACTATGAGAATAGCTATTTCACTTCAACATTGAGAATAACTATTTCACTCACACTATGATGTGCAGTTAAAATGAATCAATTGAAAAGCATTTGAAGTTTGAGCCGTCCATAAAGTTGAAAAAAAAATTAATATCACAAAAATGGAGAATTATATTTGTATTTAGAGAGAAAAAAGAGAGCCTACCAAGTGGAAATGGGGCAAATGAGAATACACCCACAATTCATGTTCTAGTTGTGCATGAATTACATACATAATAGGTTACCATCACACAAAGCACAAATCAACACAAAAAAGCTAAATGTTTTTCCAACTTGCAAAATGACGTGAAATTGCTTGTTGAACCCCTTCCTCCCTCCCGCAATCCACTTAAAATGAAATGAAGTGATTTCATTCACTTTTTTTTTGTTTATATCCCGATTTCGTTGAACTTTCGACAATAAATTTAACTAGAGTCGAAATTTTGACAAAATCAGGACATACACCAAAAAAAAGTGAACATCACAAGCCAAAATGGCCTTTGGTCAAAAATGATGGTAAAAAATAAGGCCCAAATGTATTAGTGGGGGCTTTACCTCTGTAGTCTCTCTTCATATGTCCAACCTTGTTACATCCAAAACATCTACCTCTTAAAGGTTTGATTTGTTCTTATGTTCTTCAAGTGTGGGTCTTTCTCCATCAGTCTTCATATCAGATTTTTCTTCTTGATTCTTTGAACATGCAGCTTCATTGAAGCCAACTCCAGTCATGTCTCCTTTAGGTTTCTGTCTATCTCTTTGTTCATCGATTAAGTCACTGCTCATGTGAAGTCTCTGAATATGTTTCTTTTCCTCAAAAAGTTCTCCTTTTATGATCTGATTATATTTCTCTAATTCCATATACTTGTTCTTGTAGTGATCAAGTTCAGTCTTCATTTGTCCCATCTGAATATTAGCATCCTCTAAGGTTTCTTCAATTTTGTTCTTAGCATCCTTTTCCTGTTGAATGTCTTTAGCCATCTGTAGTGAAGTAGTTTCATGATTAAGCTTCAAAGTATCTTTCTCTTGCTCAAGCTTTTTTATCTAATCTGAAGTATCATTGTCTAAATTGTCTTTTATCTTAACCATAAGACCTTGTCTCTGACTTTTGGAAATTTCAAGCTGTTCTTTTAGTTTCTTAATGAATTCCTCTTCTCTTCTCAATTTGAATCTCAAGTCACCATTATTTTCTTTAGCTTTGTCAAGATCTTCAAGTGCTACTTCAAAGTTTTCCTCCAAACTTTCATAATCCATCTCGATCTCCCTTAAGCTGTTAAACTTTCTCTCCAAGGGCCAAAAGCTCTGATACCAATTGTTAGGATTAAATAATACTAAGAGGGGGTGAATTAGTATTAAAACACTTTAAACATGAACTTAATAGTTTCCAACTTAACCATATAATTAGTGAAATGAAAAGAACATAAGCACACAACACATAACTCATAACACCATGAATTGTTGTCGAGGAAACCCTGGCTAAGGGAAAACTCCGGTGGGGATGGTACCCACAAATATGTACTAAAAGTATTGTATCGCTGTTAGGAGACCTAGACCTATTAGGAAATGAAGATTACATTATCACATTTCCTTATTAGAGGAATACAAAACCTTGTCATTTAGGTATATTGAGTACACTACTCATACAATAAGAAATATAGTTTTGTTACAATCAATTCTCAGTAGTGAACAATAAAAGAATCAACTATGCTTAGATAGTTCCAGTTGTAGCTCGCATCGACATCTTTCTGACATCACAATGCATCCATTCCATCCATCTATCATTCATACATTGCTTTACAAAAAGCTCTTCATATATATGTCTTATTACTTTATATAGTTGGCTCTCAAATACATTACACAATAGAATTAATACTTGTCCAAAGAGTAAATATAAAGTTGACGACCTTATACTACCAAAGCATAGGTTATCCATAGTCAAAATCCAACTTAGCATGTTTGGATTCCATGTCATACTCCCTCAACCATCGTGACTATTCATCTTCCCTACATCACTATTACCCTGTCTTAGCATGTCTTCAACTATTTGTATCTCAATACGATCAACACCAAAATTCAAGAGACCTTAACAGAAGGTCATACATATCCCAATTTAGCTTCCTCTAAGCTTTCATTTCTCCATTAACCATATACTAACTTCGTTGTCCAAAATTGTACTGCTATACTCTGTATTTCTGTTTACTATACTTAGTCATTTTGCAATCTATATCTCCAAAACTGTAAACAACTCCAAGAGATCATCCATACCAGAAGTGTTGCCATAAATAACAACCCACAAGTGTCCAATAACACTCCAAAATGAATCACTTACCAACAATGTATGCATCTCTCTCTCTCTCTCTCTCTCTCTCT
>MU225615.1:108552-121767 GCA_018584345.1 Thuja plicata | reverse complement strand
ATAAATAGAGGCCTTCTCCTCTTCATTTTCCATCTCTCAATTTGCATTGTTATCATGCTATTTTAATGTTAGGAGTTCATTTCTAGTTTCTCATGTTGTTATGCTAAAATCACTTAGAAATCACATGATAGGCTTCAATTTGGTAAATGAATCATAGTTTCTTGCATATGCATATCATTTCTAGTTTGATCTATCATCTTGAAGAAGATTTGAGCCTAGTTCTTCATACTAGCTCTTGAGTGTCTCTTCTTGTCTATCAATCTTGCATTACATTGGGGCTTTGATCCATTTGTGTTTGAGAGAGCACACTCACAATCCATCAAAAAGAGAAAATCAAATAAGTAGAATAGGGTGCAATTTACTTGTTTTTAGCTCAATCCGATGTTATGTTGAGGTCTTGTTTGGTTTCTTGCTTCTTTCATGAATTCTATGTGTTAACCCACTAACTTGTCATGTTTGAGCTTGCTCCCAACAGATAGGATATTTCCTCATACACATTCTACCCTATACCGTCGTCACTTTGGCATGACTCCTACAAATTCTCTTCCTCTAGGGAAACTTATTTTCTTGTCTTTGACGTAACATCACTTGCGATGCCACGTCAAAGAGGGGAAAAATGTAGACGTCCAAAAATATTAATATTATTATTAACATTTAATTCCTTCTTATTCCTCTAACTATTTAATTCAATCAATTAAATAGTTTCATTTGCTAGTATTTATCAATGATCAAATACTATTCCAATGTATTTTATTTAAATACATTTGCCTCACAAAATCCCCTTTTTAATAAATTTATATTTATTAAAATCCCTTCATATTCCTAATTCTTCTAAAACTATGATTTATTCAAATCTAATTTGAATTATAATCTAAACACTAGCTAGGAACCTATTAATCTAACCTAAAGACCTACCCTAAGCCTACCCTATTCCTACTCTACTCCCATCACCTCATTTCCTAAGCATGTTTCCCTACCTAATTGTCCTCTAATCATACTTAAAGGGTGATTCCTAACCTTTTTAAGGCTAATGGAATGCTCACCCACATGGGGAAATTCTCTCCAAAAAGGTCACCCATTCCTCTTAAATTCCTCTTGCAAGTTTGTCTCCCACTTGGAATTATTGAGCCACTAAATATTAAATGCTAAATTTGACTCAAAATTGGCCATCCCCTCAAGCCTATGTGTCCCTTATGTGGCTCTTATGTGGATGCCACATAAATGCCACATCATCCAAGCCCTCCTCTTCTCTCCCAAAACTCTATAAATAGAGGTCTTCTCCTCTTCATTTTTCATCTCTCAATTTGCATTGTTATCATGTTATTTTAATGTTAGGAGTTCATTTCTAGTTTCTCATGTTGTTATGCTATAATCACTTAGAAATCACATGCTAGGCTTCAATTTGGTAAATGAATCATAGTTTCTTTCATATGCATATCATTTCTAGTTTGATCTATCATCTTGAAGAAGATTTGAGACTAGTTCTTCATACTAGCTCTTGAGTCTCTCTTCTTGCCTATCAATCTTGCATTGCATTGGGGCTTTGATCCATTTGTGTTTGAGAGAGCACACTCACAATCTATCAAAAGGAGCAAATCAAATAAGTAGAATAGGGTGCAATTTACTTGTTTTTAGCTTAATCTGATGTTATGTTGAGGTCTTGTTTGGTTTCTTTCTTCTTTCATGAATTCTATGTGCTAACCCACTAACTTGTCATGTTTGAGCTTGCTCCCAATAGATAGAAGATTTCCTCATACACAGATACATTCTTATTTTATATTTTAACTTTACTCCAACCACTACTTAATATAATTTAATTTTATAATATTACTTAAGTGGCTCCTTTTTATAGCATTATGATCATCTTGAGTTATAATTATACTCCCATTTTTCAAGTGTGAAATTTCCAAGGTCCAAAAAAAATGAATGATGGGCATTCACGTTTCAATTGGGCTTCTATTTTTTGGTATTGGTATGGTGAGATGGTTAAGTGGTGGTGATGTTTTTCTTTCTATCAAGGTTCAAACCCTAGTAGGGTGTTATTGTTGAATGCTCAAATAGGGATGAAGTCCCTCATTTGTGACCTCACCATTGCATAGCTCTGGAAATGAGGAGGAAGAGGGAAATTCATTATTAATTGTAGTCCTAATGTATAATGTTGGATCTCCAACATTTTTGGAATGTATAACTTACACACCAATGAAGAGTTAAACAATGTTATTTTATTATTATTTTCTTCAAATAATGTGTCATATTGTTCTAGTGTCATTGAATAAAGGAGGTCAAAAAATAAAATTGAAGATAAGGAGTAACGGAATAATTTATTTTCAAAATAGATAATGTCATTACAAATATTACAAAACTTATAAATGAAAAGTTGGGCTTAATGACATCTTAGGACATAATTTATGATATGGCAATGTGTAAGAGGAGTTTCCTTCTATTAACATGAAGTTATTTCTATAGTGTAGGTTGTTAGAAAGATATCAAACTAAAGAAAATACTTTCATGCGTAAATACTTTTGTTCTTAGACTAAAGAATATTTCATGTGAGTATCAATATGCTTATTTCTAGAACATGCATACATCTAGATAATAGATTTGGAATTTGTAGAGAATGATATAAAGAAAACACTTGAAATTGATGGAAACGAAAAAAAAAATGTGGAGCTAGAGTATAGGACTTTGAAAGGTAAACAAAAGGAATATAGTAATAATAAGAAAGATGTAAAGTTTCAAAGAATATGTTTGCAAGAATGAGAAAATTGGAGAATCTAGAAACAAAAAAATTGGGCAATAGCCCACTAATGCATTGTGGCTCTCAAAGTCTACTATGTTTTAGTTTACAAATGTTGAGTTTCCACACTTTTGTGTAGATTGTTTTTGCTTTTTATAAGTGATTCTAAATATAAGGTCATAAAGCTTGTATATAAAATGCAGTTGAGTTAATGTTAGATTATAAATCTAATTCACAAAATTAAAACACTATTTTTTTCTTAAGATCTAAATCCGGAATCATTTATATAGATGTTTATAACATAGACTTTATCATTAAAAGTGCCTTTAGAAAAATTATATTATTGTGATATTGCTATCAAGATTCAACTGTGTAATTTTTGAGTCAAACTCATTAACCCATGTTTCATGAGTAGTGGTTCACAAGAACCCATCTCGCATGAGAATGAATGGAGAACTTAGCACTCATTGTATCTAGGTGATGCTCACAGAGGTGAAGTACAAGGACTTCCTGAAAGGTCGCCCATATCAATACCACTCTAGCTCAAGTGCACTTAACCAAAGAGTTTCCTCCAAGGTTAAGCCCAATTTTCTTGCAACCCCATCTACAAAACCCTTAACA
This sequence comes from Thuja plicata, assembly GCA_018584345.1. NCBI lineage: Eukaryota > Viridiplantae > Streptophyta > Pinopsida > Cupressales > Cupressaceae > Thuja > Thuja plicata. Next base: position 118,409 of record MU225615.1, on the reverse strand, counting down.
AGTGTTGTGCATGATGAACCATTCATTATAAATCCCCTTAAGCTCATCTTTCATAAGTAAGAGATATTTTCCACAGAAATTCAAATTGTGATATTGCTATCAGTATTCAACTTTGTAGTTTTTGAGTCGAACTCATTGATCCATGTTTCATGAGTAGTGGTTCACAAGAATACATCTCTCATGAGAATTAATGAAGCAATGAGTAATAAGTGTTGGAAATTAATTCTCATGAGAGATGGGATCTTGTGAGCCACTACTCATGAAACATGGGTCAATAAATTTGACTCAAAAACTACACAATTGAATCCTGATAGAAATATCACAATTTTGACTTTACAAAACCTTCAACGAGTGTTTTCCTTAGCTTAAGGGGATTTATAATGAATGGTTCATAAGGCAAAACACTTTTTGAAGGTTTTCCAAATGGGATTGCAAGAAAAGTGGGCTTAACCTTGGTGGAAACTATGTAGCTAAGCGCGCTTGAGCTGGGGTAGTACTGGGATGGATGACCTCTCAAGAAGTATTGGTGCTTCACCTTTGTGAGCATCACCTAGATATAATGAGTGCTAAGTTTTTCATTAATTATCATGAGAGACGGGTTCTTATGAACCACATCTCATGAAAATAGGTCAATGATTTTGACTCAAAAACTACAAAGTTGAATCTTGATAGCAATATTATAATTTGACTTGTTGTGGAAAATTTATCCTACTTATCAATTGATGAACTTAAGAGGATTTATAATGAATGGTTCATATGGCACAACATTTGTTAAAGGTTTTTTAAATGAGGTTGCAAGAAAAGTGGGCTTAACTTTGGAGGAAACTTTGTGGTTAAGTACACTTGAGCTGGAGTAAATTGAGATGGGTGACCTCTCAGGAAGTCTCAGCGCTTCACCTCTGTGAGAATCACCTAGATGCAATCAGTGTTAAGTGTCCCATTCATTCTCATAATTGACGGGCTCTTTTGATTCACTATTCATGAAATATGGGTCAATGAGTTTGACTCAAAAACTACACAATTGAATCCTGATAGCAAAATCACAATTTGACTTATTGTGGAACAAAACTCCTACTTATCAATTGATGAGCTTAAGGGGATTTATAATGAATGGTTCATATGGAACAACACTTGATGAAGGTTTTGCAAATGAGGTTGCAAGAAAAGTGGGCTTAACCTTGGAGAAAAATTTGTGGTTAAGTGTGCTTGATTTGAAGTAGTACTTGGATGGGTGACCTCCTAGGAAGTCCTGGTGCTTCACCTCTGTGAGCATCACCTAGATGAAATGAGTGATAAGTGTTTCATTCATGAACCACTACTCATGAAACATGGTTCAATGAGTTTGACTCAAAAACTACACAGTTGAATCCTAATAGCAATATTATAATTTGACTTGGTGTGGATAAAATCTACTATTAATAAATTGACGAGCTTAAGGGGCTTTATAATGAATGGTTCATAAGGAACAACACTTGTTGAAGGTTTTTCAAATGAGATTGCAAGCAAAGTGGGCATAACCTTGGAGGAAACTTTGTGGTTAAATGCACTTGAATTGGAGTAGTACTGGGATGGATGACCTCCCAGGAAGTCCTGATACTTCACTCCTTTGAGCATCACCTATATGCAATGAGTGCTAAGTGTTCTATTCATTCTCATGAGAGGGGTTCTTGGAACCACTACTCATAAAATATGGGTCAATGAGTTTGACTAAAAAATTACACAGTTCAATCCTGATAGCAATATCAAAATTTGACTTGCTGTGGAAAATTTCTCCTACTTTTTAATTGATAAGCTTAAGGTGATTCATAATGAATGGTTCATAAGGAAAAACACTTGCTGAAGGTTTTAAAAATGAGGTTGCAAGCAAAGTGGGCTTAACCTTAGAGAAAACTTCATGGTTAATCACACTTGTGTTGGAGTAATACTAGGATGGGTGACCTCTCGGGAAGTCTCAATGCTTCATCTCTGTCAGCATCACCTAGATACAATGAGTGCTAACTATTCAATTCATTCTCATGAGAGATGGGTTCTTGTGAACCACTACTCATGAAACATGGGTCAATGAGTTTGACTTAGTTTAATCCTGATAGCAATATCACAATTTGAATTGCTATGGAAAATATCTCTTACTTATCAATTGATGAGCTTAAGGGGCTTTATGATGAATGGTTCATAAGGCACAACACTTGCTAAAGGTTTTACAAATTGGGTCACAAGAAAATCGTGCTTAACATTGGAGGAAACTTTGTGGTTAAGCGTGCTTGAGCTGGAGTAATATTGAGATGGGTTACCTCTCGAGAAGTCTTGATTCTTCACCTCTATGAGCGTCATCTAGATGAAATGAGTGCTAAGTGTTCCATTCATTCTCATGAGAGATGAGTTCTTGTGAACCACTACTCATAAAACATGGGTCAATGAGCTTGACCTAAAAACTATGCAGTTGAATCCTAATAGCAATATCACAATTTGACTTATTGTGGAAAATATCTCCTACTTATCAATTGATGAGCTTAAGGGGCTTTATAATGAATAGTTCATATGAACAACATTTGTTGAATGTTTTGCAAATGGGGTTGCAAGCAAATTGGGCTTAACCTTGGAGGAAACTTTGTGGTTAAGCATGCTTGAGCTAGAGTAGTATTGGGATGGGTGACCTCCGAGGAAGTCTCGATGCTTCACCTCTATGAACATCACCTAGATGAAATGAGTGCTAAGTGTTCCATTCACTCTCATGAGATATGGGTTCTTGTGAAGCACTACTCATGAAATATGGGTCAATGAGTTTGACTCAAAAACTACACAGTTGAATCTTGATAGCAATACCACAATTTGACTTGTTGTGGAAAATATCTCCTACTTGTCAATTAATGAGCTTAAGGGGATTTATAATGAATAATTTGTAAGGCACAACACTTGTTGAAGGTTTTGCAAATGGGGTTGCAAGCAAAGTGGGCTTAACCTTGGAAGAAACTTTGTAGTTAAGCACACTTGAGCTAGAGTAGTACTAATATGGGTGACCTCCTAGGAAGTCTCGGTGCTTCATCTCTGTGAGCATCACCTAGATGTAAGGAGTGCTAAGTGTTCCATTCATTCTCATGAAAGATGGGTTGTTGTGAACCACTATTCATGAAACATGGGTCAATGAGTTTGACCCAAAAACTACACAATTGAATCCTTATATAGCAATATTAACAATGGAAAATATCTCCTACTTATCAATTGATGAGCTTAAGGGACTTTATAATGAATGGTTCATAAGGCACAACACTTGCTTAAGGTTTTGAAAATGGGGTTGCAAGCAAAGTGGGCTTAACCTTGGAGGAAACTTCATGGTTAAGCGCGTTTGAGCTGGAGTAGTACTGGGATGGGTGACCTCTTGGGAACTCTCAGTGCTTCACCTCTGTGAGCATCACCTAGATGCAATGAGTGCTAAGTATTCCATTCATTCTCATGAGAGATGGGTTCTTGTGAACCACTACTCATGAAACATGGATCAATGAGTTTGACTTAAAAATTACAGAGTTGAATCTTGATAGCAATATCACAATTTGACTTGCTGTGGAAAATATCTCCTACTTATCAAATTAAATTATGTTAAGATAATATGAGTGTGATTATGATGAGATTAGTATAATGTTGAAAGCAACAAAAATAATAATGTTAGATGTGTCCATAAAATGTGGTCAATTTTATACTTTATAATGAATGTTCCTTGATTATTGAGATGCTAATTGATTCTAATACTTGATCAATGATGAATTAGTTCTACTGAATGTCTTAATTGCAAAATACATGAACAATTGCAAGAGTTGGAAAAAAAAAAATGAATTTGAACTTTTAAACTTCAAGGGTCCATTTTGAGTGGTTCAAGATTGACCCAAGATAAGGGAATGGTAAAATTGTAATATTGATGTGGGGAATACATATCTAGACATGGAGAACAATAATAGACATAATAAAATGCTAAATATATACAGATATATACAAATGTAAATAAAATGTAATTGAATATATATAAATGGGCGTAAATAAATGACTATAATAAATTGAAAGAAGAAATCTTTACATAAAATTATTATATTTATTGATATATAATTATGTTAAGATATTTAATTAAAAAGATCTAAAATTTAATATCACTAAACAAATTTTGCTATACAAGAACAGCTGAATAATACTAGATTCAAATTTAAAGACTGCTTTAATTTTAATTTAATATTTTCAAAACATCAATTAAAATTGATTAAATCAAATTATAAACATAAACAATCATCAAAAATATTAAATTTCCAGAATCCATCTTATAATTATTTTTTCTTCTTATAGATTTTTTTTTATGAATAGTGCATTTTCTATTAATAAAATATCAAAGTTACATATTCACAAAAAAGACACTGGGGGATATAGAAATCACCCGACAGAATTCACACGACAAAGCCGAAAAAGATAAACAACTATTGAATCTACAAATGAATGAAATTCTTTTACATCAACATTTCCAATCAAAATAATATCAAATCAATCATTTAATCATAAAAATAACTCCATGACCAGATCTTTTCTCCATACTCTTAAACGCCAGTTACTGAAAGTATAACAGAACTTTAAGCTTTATGATTCCACAGAAAAGTTGTCAGGCCCCTGCCATGTGACCATCATCTCAAAACGTTACGTGCTTCACTTCTTATTTTATGCAAGAATTTCAGGACTGTTTAACTTAACCTCAGGACTGTTTTGAATAGTGAGATGTGACAGTTTTGCAGGGGCAGCTTGAATTAAATTCCAAACTCCAATGAATACCAAATCCCAACGTGCAGATACTCCATGCAAGTAACTTCAACTTACTGTAAGAAATTGAAAATGTACCCATCAATTGTATTTGTTTCACAGCTTTTGAGGTTGTTCAACTTTAAAAAACTCAGAGAATTGAACACACTTCTTGGTTTCTCTGCTCAAAGGATTTATGGAGATTGTCAAAGGATTTGTTTGTATATGCAGGGGTTTGGAAGTTTGAAAATAAAGAATGAGAAGAACAGCTTGAAGTTTTATATTGCCATAAAAGCTCTGAATCTTTTGGTGGGTTGGCGTGACAGACATATTTATTATAGCTCATTGCACTGCTACAAATAACCATTGCGCAGGCTCATGTTTAGAGTCATTCTAAATATATTGGACTAATCTGTATAGTTTTTTTTTAATGAGGTGGTTTTTTTTTTCTTTGGGTATTGAAGTTGAGAGGGAAAATATATAAAGATACAATAGCTAAAACAATCAAACAAGAGTGGTTATGTTTTTGATAAAAAGCAGTAGTAAGAGCGTGTTGGTCCGTAGTTCAATCAGACACGCAATATTAATCATAGCAGAATACAATAGATGCCTACCCTATCAAAAACCAGATATGCAATCCTAGTTTTTGCATTGGTTGTTTGATTCAGTTTAAGGGAAATTATGGTCACTAGGGTGTTGGGATGTAAAAATAATAATTTAATCTATTTTTTATTTAAATAGTGAGTTTTTTTTAGTATTATGGAGTGTTTGAATATATTTTAGATTTTAAAATAGCAAATTAAGAGTAGATGGTGAGATGGAATTATGAATAAAATAATTATAAGAAAGTGAGGATAAATAAGATTTGTTTGTTGTAGTGGATGGAATAGATGTAGATGAAAGCAAAAGATTTGGAGAGACAATATTGTCATATTTGTTATGTTATATGTACTTTACCTTTATGTTGTTAGGGATGAATTATGAGCGTAAATTTATTGTTCAATGTGACATTGTTTTACATTCTAACATCATATATGATCATGCTAGTGTTTAGTTGGGATGTTGGTGTTTCATGTGGTCATGATAATGTCCTCTCCATTTTTTCATATTGTCCTTTGCACTTATATTAAAGATGACTATTTTGTGAGAGATTGTGAAAAGACGCAAAGGTGCAACATACACTTGCTATACTAACTTGTGATAGGAAGTGTGCACAAAAAATAATATTAGCCATATATTTACTAGAAAAAACACAAAAGTACTCGAGCCAACATAATGTTGAATTTTCATAGAGAAATTCCTTTCAAGAGAAAGACTCCAAACTTCAAATAAGGTCAATTTACTATTTAGTAAGGAGTGGTTATAATACACTTGTAAAATCTAGGATCCTCCAAGTGATTTCGAGCAACTATAGCATCATAATGGAATCTAAAATACATATTATGAAACATCAACTCAAGCACCCAAGAATTAGGAGAAACAATACATAAACTATCAAATAGTAATTAGAAAATCATAAACTAAAACTATCTAAACTATCTAAACTCTAGTGCACAAATCCTTAGTCAAAATCTAATACGTCGAAATCAAGATGAATCTACTTAAAATAGCATATCCTTTACATCTATCACAAGTTTGTCATATAATAAAATCATGAGCTAAAATTATCTAAAACTTAGTGCTCAAATCCTCACTCAAAATCTAATGCCCCAATATCAAGATGAATCTACTTAAAATAGCATATCTCTTACTCCTATCACAAGCTTGCGATTTTCCCCTCACCACTTTGGATGCTTCGTTTTTGCTATATTATCTTTTTTAAAGATGTCTTTTAACATAAAAATGCAACTCTCTTTTATAGCTCTCTTATGTGTATTGATCTTTTATATTTAAAATGTAGGAGGCCTAATTTTGAGAGGCTAGATAACTTTTTAAATTTAAGAAGTTAATTGAGTCCAATTTATTAAATGAAAAGTCTCAAAGAGCTTCATGTCACTATAATCATCTTACATTTCAATAAGGCCTATTTCTCGACCACAATCAATCTCTATAATCCAAATTTATTATTATTTTTTGTAGTCCAAAAAGTATATTTTTTGTTCTTATCATAAAAATGCTAGGTTGAGATATATTTTAAAAATTTGTTCTTATAACACATTTAGAAAAAAATTATATTCAAATCCTCATGATGTTTAACATGGTATATGAAACTACCTAAAGTGTGTGAAATGCTCTAGGTGTAAGTTAGTGTGCAATTAAAATAATGGAGGTGCCTATTGTGTGGTTGTTGCTTGTGTGTTATTATTGTTTATGTTTTCTTGGATGTCCTAGGTACTCACGATTTTATTTCTTGTTGTGTCCTTTATTTATTAGGTTAAATATAACCATTTTTACCATTAGAAAGGATAATTAGGGTTTAGATGCAAAGAGGGGGAAAAAGTAAGGCTTTGGTATTATATTAAGTGGTAAATGTCATGTCTAATAAATAGAGTCCTAAAATAAAGTTAAATAAAAAATTACAAATATGTATTTTTGTAGCTATACATTTATAATTTAACTATTTAATAATTATATTTTTTTATTGAAACATGCACTTTTACTAATCTAGTGGGGGAGATAGTGCAAGTTTTCTTTACAAATCTTAACTATTACAAAACCATAAACACACTCATAAGGAGAAAATACCATGCATAAAGATTATACCATAAAACACACGATATATTGTGGCGAAAACCCTTTTGGGAGAGAAACCCCACACTCGAAAAGCACCAGACTTTGTATTAATAAAATAGTAATTACAATACAATAGTAGTACACAACTTCTTCAATAGGAGTTTTCAATCAATAATTCAACACTTGGAATTAATTTTTACAACTGCAAATATGACATAACTAATACACTCCAAGGCTATCTTTTAAAGAGAAATACAACACAAGAGGTAGCTTCTAGATGAAGATACAAGATGGGGTTGTGCATAACATTTGGCACTATTTTCAACCACAAAAAATATACAAATGACACATGTACATCTCTAAATGACTCCTCATTCAAACCTCTTATGTTGGGAACCCAAAATTTACTATTTTGAGCTACGATTGATGCTCTTATGCATCTTACAACTGTCATAAGAATCCATCATAAATATTGTCACAACTTACAACTTACACTTGTAAGAGAATTTATTATAACCGACTATGAATAACATTTTCTCCTACAACTCGTCATCGACCAACTTGGGCACCCACCTTCTCTGTGCAAAGGGTATCTTCTATCGCTTTTCCAATTTGTCATAGAATTTATCATAGGTTGAAACTTGTCAAGATCCTCAAATTGGGATGCCTACGTTCACATGGGTGACATATGTGTCATATAGGCATCGCCAAGTGTGATTCCACCAAGCTTGTGGATCCCACTAGATGACTAGACATTCGTAGGTAATTAATTAATTAAAATAATAAATAAATACAACAGATAAATAAAAAATCAATGTAAAGATTTGCAAAGTTTGATACACCTTAATTCCAACATTATCCCACTTGTCGAAGACCTTTCAAATAGCTCATAGATTAATTGAAAGGGGCCAAGAGGTCCATGGAACTAGAACACCATCTGAATGTCTTTGTGCTCACTGGTTTCTTCGATGCATCTGCAACAATCATCAAAGTGTCAACTTTGTCCAATTTCACCTTCTTGTCCTTTACCATATCTCAAAAAATGAAATTGTACATCAATGTGCTTTGTTTTAGCATGAAAAGTTGGATTCTTTGCTAAGAAGATAGCACTCTAACGGTCACAACAAGCAATCAATCCTACATCAAACCCAATATCTAAACACAACTTCCTAATTCAAATGGCTTCCTTACAAGCATGAGTAGCTGCCACATACTCTTCTTCTATCATGGTCAAAGTGACTATAGTGTGTTGCTTACTCGTCAACTAATAACACCACTCTACATAGTAAAAACATAACCATCGGTGGATCTTCTACTGTCAATGTCACCTGTCTAATCTAAGTCCACATATCCATGGATACTCACACAATGTTGAGGTCTAGTAGGATAACCATGATGAATACTCAAAAGTACCCCTCAAATATTTGAACACTCTCTTAATTATATCCCAATGCACTTGTCCAAGATTAGACATATATTGACATAGGACACCCATTTTTAGGTGATGTTTGGTCTAGTACAAACCATAGCATACATTATACTACCAAAAACACTCACATATGGTACACATGCCTTGTCCTCCACCTCAAAAGAATATTTTGGACAGTCTCCATAGATAACTTCATTCCCAATGCAACAATAAGTATCATAGATCCACAAGCTATCATGTCGAATCTCTCCAACATTGAATTCACATACTTACTCTAGATTAACCAAATCTTTATTTTATCTTTGTCTATTCAAATCTCCATCCCCAAAATGTACGTAACTGCACCTAAATATTTCATCTCAAATTGTGTTGACAATTGAGACTTGAAATCAAATCTCAAATAACCATTCCTAAATAGTAACATATCATCCACATATAATGAAACAATTAGAATGTAACCATTATCAGTTTTGAAATAAACACAAAGATCAAATTTAGACCTCTAAAATCCCAACTCAAAACATGCATATCAAACTTTTGGTATCACATCCTAGGAGACTATTTCAGACCATATAAATGTAGAAGTTGATAAAGGCAACTTCACCCAAGATAACCTGCATGCATAACTGTTACAGAGAAGCAAGACAGAAGAGAGAAAGCAGTTATGGCGGCCAAAAAGGCAGAGAGTTGAAAACCATGTTGCAAGAATAAATTTTCTATTAACAACAATAAAATGATTACAATCTCTATATTGAAATGAAAGCGGTGAATCCTTATAAAGGATACCGAAACCCTAAAGGCTAAAACCCTAAAGAATTATAAAGCGCTGCCTAAGTGAAACTTAAGCACTAAAGAGTAATGACTTAGGGCCCGTTTGGTTGGGGAATAGGAAAATGAAACAAATCATGGTTATCTATAGCCTGGTTATGCAAACCCTGGTTTTCATTTTTTGGGACTGTTTGGTTGCCCTGGAATATGGATTTGTAAA
>MU225615.1:86205-108452 GCA_018584345.1 Thuja plicata | reverse complement strand
CAGAAAATACCTCACGCACGATTTGAGCTTATCCCAATGCACGAGATCGTGTCCTTCAGAGGAAAGATCGATTTGAGCTTATCCCAATGCACGAGATCGTGTCCTTCATGCACCAGCAGAGCAAAAATGCAGAGGAAAAAAGAGTGCAGAGCGTCGCTACACAGCAAAAATGCAGTAGAGCCAAACCCTAGTTTTTCGTTAATAAACGTAGAGAGCAAAAATGCAAACCGTGGAGTTTTAAATGGGGTTTAAAACCCAAACCATGGAGTTGCCCGAATCCGACGGGATTATAAAATTTTGTTTGTTTTAGACACATAACCGTGGATTCCAAATTCAATCCACCTCCTGAGGTGGAATTGCGAAATCCACAGTTTTGGCAAAATGGGGTTCTAGAAATCCACATTCCCATTCTAAAAAAGGGCATCCAAACCGAGAATTGCACCCCATAACTAGGTTATGGGCGGCATAACCCGGTTATGGGGTGCAACCAAACGGGCCCTTAATTAATTAAATCAACATGATTTAATCAATAAGCAACTAAAGATTACTCTAACACCCCCCCTTAAGTGTAACTTAGGGAGAAGCAAAATAGCTAACTACTGCAGAAAGCAGGAAAGAAGGGTCCCGGCAACTAGGCCTGATCAGGTACCCAAACAAGAAAGCAAACTAGATGAAGGAAACTGAGCCTTCAATCTAGGGAAAAAGAGGTGTCCCAGAGAAAGGAACAAGAAAAGAGCAAGAAGCATCTCCGAAGCATGTCTGAAAACTCTGTCAGAAGATACTGCTGGAACCCCCACTGAAGTGCATGACTAGGTAGAGAGGACAAATGTCTGAAGAGCTGATCAATCGAACCAGGAAGCAATAGAACCAACAGGTGAACCCCCCCATAATGCTGAACTAGGAGAGGTGACAGGAACACTGAAATGCAATGCCAGAAACATCTACAGAAGAAGAACCAGGGACACCAACAGTGCAACAGAAGCACACACACAGGATAAAGGGTGGTGTCACAGACACACAACATGGGCTAATGTCATGGAAGGTATGCTCACTTGACAAAGGTGGATGCGCCTAAAGCAGCAGAAACATCATAACCCCCCATGGCACTTTATAACAAAGTGCGAGTACTAAAACTGAACCAGGTGTACAAGATCCAGAAATGTAGAAGAAGGCACTTTATCTCAGTGCATTTACAGAACAATGATGCAATAGAAGGAGCATGCAAGCTCAAAAGACAGAAAGAAGAGTGAACTATGAACTCAGAAGAAGAGATCCCAGGACCTGTAGAACCAAGCAATCCACCAGAGGGCATAAACTGCCAAACACGGAGGAGAGAAAACATAGAGCAGAATCTGGAAAAAACACCTCTGCCACTGAATAGCACACTGAACCAGCTTTTCGACGATATCTCGTTTGCCAAAAAAGGAGTTCGGATGAGCCAGAGATGACTCCCGGAAGGCAAAACAAAATATCAGAATTCAATAGAAAAAATTGCTATTTAAATGGCATAACCCAAAACCCTAACCTCCATCATCGAAAAGTGCTCAGAAAGAGCTTTCCGATGGTATATGGAAGTCAGAAAAAGACCCCCGTATGCTCCCTATAGAGCGAAAACAGTCCAGGTAGGTCAAAAGGGCCCCAAAAACCAAAAAGGAAGCCCCTGGGGCTAAAAAAATTGGCCCCTGGGTGCATGGCGCGCGCAGGGGCTGAGCCGCAGCCCTTGGGCCGGCATATGACCATCAGCTAAACTGCATAAGCCCACGAGTGCTATGAAAAAAGCCGCCACCACCGGGCGGAGCGGAGGCCGCCGGTGGAGCGGAGCTGGGGCGGGCATCGGGCCAGAGGGGCTGTGACCGCAGAGGGGTGCCGGCGGAGGGAGAACAGCCGGGCGGCGGGGCCATGGAGAAATCTAGTGGGGCGGCGGGCGGCAGGAACAGGGGTCGCACCGGAGGTGCACCACCGGTGGCTGGGCCCGGGTGGGGCGGCGGTGGCCCGGCGGTGGCGCATTGCAAATTGAACTACGTGCGTTAATCAAACGCATAAAAAAATATTAAAAATGATGTTTTTTTAATTTTTTTCTCGAAACCCATGTCCGTACGGCCCTTAGGAGGCCAAAAAAAATTTCCAGATGCCCCGATGTCCAAAATGGACAAACCTTATATGGATTCTAGGGTTTTTGGGCCTTCTGGATGCAATGGTAGTGTCCGTTTGGGCCCAAAGTGACCAGAAATAAAGGTCCCCCCTAAATCCACACAAAGAAGCCAGAAAAATCCTGGCGAACTGCAAACCCTTGAATGCTTCAGAAACACCAAAACAGCCAGCAGCAAGATGGCTCTGATACCATGTAGAAGTTGATAAAGGCAACTTCACCCAAGATCACCTGCATGCATAACTGTTACAGAGAAGAAAGACAGAAGAGAGAAAGCAACTATGGCAGCCAAAAAGGCAGAGAGTTGAAAACCATGTTGCAAGAATAAATTTTCTATTAACAACAATAAAATGATTACAATCTCTATATTGAAATGAAATCGGTGAATCCTTATAAAGGATACTGAAACCCTAAAGGCTAAAACCCTAAAGAATTATAAAGCGCTGCCTAAGTGAAACTTAAGCACTAAAGAGTAATGACTTAATTAATTAAATCAACATGATTTAATCAATAAGCAACTAAAGATTACTCTAACAATAAACACTTTTTCAACTTTCAAACTAGATTTTCTTTCCCTTTCACCATAAAAGACTCTGGCTATGATATAAATTTATTCCCCAAAATAACCATGAAGGAATGTTGTCTTCATATCCATTTGCTTTATTTCACAATCATGAACTGCATCAACTTATAACAAGAACCAAATGGATGTAAGCTTTGAAATAAGAGATAAAATCTCACCATAATCTATTCCCTCAACCTGGGAATACCCATTCACAACCAATAATGCTTTATGTTTTTTAACACTACCATTAGGACCCAAATTTTTCTTGTTTACCCACTTGCATCTCATAGGCTTACATCCTTTAAGGAAAAGGCACTAGATCTCAAGTATTTTTCTTCTTCAAAGATGTCATCTCATCATGCATGGCTTCCATCCAAGAATCTACATCATGTATATTCAATGTTAGAAATCAAAGAAAAATTATAATTAAAATCTAACAATGGATGTCCAAACCTTTCTGGTAAATAACCATATTTATCAAGTTATTTCCTATCACAAGTAGAGCTTTTCAAAGGCAAAGGTTGAGGTTCATCATATTCTTCTAAACTTTTAGAGATACTAGAGGTCTCCTCATCATCGGGTCCACTAGGAAATCGTAGTTCTTCTTTCTTGGGGTAAGAAGGAATCTCAACTACCTCCTTATTTTGTTTCTCCTCTTTGTCTAGTTGTAGCACGATAGTGGAAGGATTTATCTCTCTAAAAATAACACTTCTTCTATAGATAACCTTTTATGTTATTGGATCCCAAAGCTTGTATCCATTTACATCGACCCCATAGCCGGTAAAGATGCACTTAACTACCTTGTTCTCGAACTTACATATTTTTTCACTCAAAACATGAGCATAAGCTTCACAACCAAATACTCTGGGATTTATCGATGATGGATTCTTTTCTGACTCCACCTCCATAGGTATCTTATAAATAAGTGTTGACGTAGGATATCTATTTACCATGTAATAGGAAATGGCTATAACTTTAGTCCAAAAATTTTGTTCAAGGCTAACACCACTAAGCATACACCTAGCCCTCTCCATCAACATCATATTCATTCCTTCTACAAATCCATTATATTGGGGGTGTATGGATTTGTCTTATGCCTCTCAATCCTATGGTCCTTATAGAACCTATCAAAATATACTGAAAAACTCACCACCATTGTTAGTCCTTGAACACTTAATCTTTCTACAAGTTTAATTCTCAAGCAAATCCTTAAACTCTTTAAATTGACTAAAGACTTCATATTTACTTTTGAGAAAATAAGAAATTGCCCTCCTACTATAGTCATCAATGAATGATACAAAATACATAGATTTTGAAATTGAAGGAACATTAACAGGACAAAAACATCAGAATGTCCCAGAAGATTTATGAGTACTAGAGTAGAACTGGACATGATTTTTTTTACCATATATGTAATGTTCACGGAAATAAAACTCAAGGTTACAATCATCAAGCCCCTTTATAAGGAATTTATTTTTTAGTGTTTAGAGACCCTTCTCACCAATATGACCAAATATTTGGTGCCATAACATTCTCTTCTCTACTAGAAGTTTCATCTCCAAAGCATTTCCACCCTTAAGTACCCAAAAGCATGGCCATCATATGTAGAATAAATAATCCTCTTGTAGCTCAATCTAATGATTAAGATGAATAATCTAGAGCCCTCTTCTTGGACTCCACAAAAGAAATTTATTGCATTGAACTATGCATGCATCCAACTTGTACAAGATATTAATCCTAACACCCTTAGCAAGCATCATAGAACCTCTAGTCATATCACACCCTCCTTGTGATAAAAGTACCTATACACCTATTGGAATATTAGAAAAGATAGATGATGGTTGTGTTGGCATTGACTTCAATATAGAAAAAGCATTGATTAGAGGAAGCAATCAAAAGAATTATTTTCTTGATGCCAACTTAACTATTGCAAGTTAGCCAATGGAGAAGAATGGTAAAAGGTCCGGTGAGAAGTGGATATTGCAAAGAAGAATTCATGCATGAAGAGGAAGCATGTTGAAGATGTTTACTATGCTCACCCAAAGTTATATAAGGTTTCATGATGATTTTTATCAGTAACCATGTAGCAGAAGGTAACTTACAGACAAGGTGACACACTTTGCCAACAGGAAGACAAAAAAAGGTTCTTTGTGCTCAATAGAGTGAGAATTTCATGGAGAGAACTTAGGAGTGTATAGGAGACATACTCAGGTATCTTCAACTTAGAGGGTTTGTACTTCAGAGGTCTACAAGGTATAATCTTATGATTTCAGAGACTTGTTGATAGTGTTCTTCAAGTGTGATGGAAATGGGCTGGCAAATCCAATGGTTGTGATGGATTTGAATGATTTGAGTGTTTTTCATGATGCTATAAGAAGTTCTTGAAGTATGTGCTTGATTATTTGGTGATACACATGGATCCAAAGGATCAAATTGGTGGAGTTTTCGCTCAATGGTAATTTTATTTTTTATTTTTTATGTTCTTGGTCAACTTAGTAGGTAAATCGTGTTGCGCAAGTGCTAAATCATAAAATCTGGGATATTTATGATCTTGAGGTGGTGGTTATAGATGGTGGCTATGACTGAAAGGTCAGAGATAGATTTGAATCATGAAATCTGGCAAGTTGATTGAGGAAATGGTGAATTAGGTTTTTTTGACCTAGTTCTTGATATGAAATGATGAATTAGGGTAAATTCAAGGTGCAAATCATGAATGCAAATGCTAGAGATGGCTAGTGAAGGGAGAGCCTGATTCGATGAGAATCAAAATTATTTCAATAAGGGGTTGAATAGAGATCTACATTGTGCTACATTGGATTTGTATCAGACATGAGGTATATGTCACTTACACAATTCACAAAAACCTGTATGGATCATTGTAGTGACCATATTATAAGGAAGTGATCTTAAATCCATGAACATTCCCCATATATTGTAATAAGGTTATACCTCTAACATGGTATTCTCTTATTGTGGGTAATAATCCCTACTATGGTTTCTCCCCTAACAGGGTTTCCACAATAAAAATCTTGTGTCAACCTGTGTGGATCTGTTTATGATTTTTATATGCAAGCATGTTTCCTACTCCATTCATTCAGATCAGATTTAAGGGTACATGTCTTGAGATTTAAGGTTTTAAGGTTTATGCTTTTGGTAACAACTAATTCACCCTCCCCCCCTCCCCTCGCTTATTTTTTCATTTCCATAATATTAACAATTGGTATCACAGCTTTGGTCGCTTCAAGAAAGCCTAAAAGATTTAGGGAGATCAATTATGGAAACTTGTAAGAAGGACATGCAAAGATCAAATCAGAGTAAGAGATACCTACAAGAATTGTCAAGATGTGAGAAATAAATGAGGGAACTTGTAAAAGAACAAAGAGATATTCAAAAATTGGAGGCACTAATTTCTATGAGGGGACCTACAACTTCAAACATTAGATTTGATGACACTAATGAAAACAATAGTGAAATCACACTGGCTTCTATTAAAGGAGAAGAAACTGAACCTACAGATCCCATTCCCACTAGTGCATGCATTGAGAAAGAATAAATAGGTACTAAGTCTAATGATTCCAAGCTCACTAGTTATTTAATTGTATTTAAGGAAGATGATTGACATTCTGTAGACTCTATTCATGCTTGCCCTACTGATTGTATTGTCAAAGAAAAGGTGACCTTTGTTGCACAAATTATCAAAAAGGATGAATGGATAATAGACCGCAGATTCTCTCACCATATGACTAGTGATAAGAGTAAATTTGTAAGATTTGAGGAAGTTGACGGTGGTATGGTAAGATGGGGAGACAACACTAGAGGTATGATCAGAGGTAGAGGATCTGTTTCTCTAGATAGAAATAATAATGTAGATGATGAGTTGTATGTAGAAATTTTGAGACATAATCTTCTCAATGTAGGACAACTGCTGAAAAAAGGATATGTCCTACATTTAAAGAATGACAAATGCAAGATTGTAAACAATTTTGGAAAGGAGATTGCAACATGATCCAAGACAAGAGGTAATGTATTTCATCTAGATGATAAAATATGGATATGGCACAAGAAGCTATCATATAATTTTTGATAATATTGTGGCTATAAGCTCTACCTCTGCTGTTAGAAACCTTCCTAGATTAAAGAATCCTATCAATAATAGTTGTAAGGAATATCAGTTAGGTAAGACAACAAGAACTACCTTCAGATCCAAGGATGAAAAATCAAATGGATTGTTAGATCTTGTTCATACATATTTGTGTGGTCCTACAAAGATAAGAAGCACCCAAGGAGATAGATATTTTATGATGTTAATTGACAATTACTCTAGAATGGTTTGGGTAACCTTCTTGAAGGAAAAGTTTGAAACTTTTGAAAACTTCAAAGTCTTCAAATTGATGATTAAGAATGAAATAAGAAAAATGATAAAATGCCTAAGTTCAGATGGAGAAGAGGAATTCGCATCCGGTGAGTTCAAAACTTTTTGTGAAGAACATAGAATTAAGAGACAATTATCTAAACCAAGAACTCCATGGAAAAATGGAGTTGTGGATAGAAATATTAGATCAATTATTGATACTAAAGAATCATGATGTTAGAAGGATATGTTCTACAAATATTTTGGAGAGAGACGGTTAGCACTATAATATACACATTCAACCAAGTTCAAATGAGAGGAGGAACAAGTAAGACACCTTATAAAATTTGGTGTGGAAATGTTCCTACTATAAATTATTTGAAAATTTTTGGTAGCAAGTGTTACATCAAGAGTGATGAGGGCATATTCCTTGGATACTCTACCAAAAGTAAAGCATACAAGTGCTATTACAATAGGTTGAGGAAGATAGTAGAAAGTGCAAATATTAGAGTAGATGAAGGAATTAATAATTTATCCAAGTCAAGTAGAAATAAATGTGCTTATCAGAATATGAGAAGAGACTAGGAAGAACATCACATCCAAGTGCAAGATGGTGCAGAAAATGTAGAAGAAGAGACTTATACAAGTAGAGAAGAGGAAGCACAAAAACTAGTGGTAAAGAAAATGATACCTAGGTGCATAAGACTGAATCATTCTGAAAAATAAGAGTCAGATACAGAGTGTCTCGGGGAATATTAATGATGAACATGATCCAAGAAAATAAGAAGGAACAATGCTAGAGTTACAAGTTAATAAAAAGACATCGAGGTATAAAAAATTGATCCATTCTGAAGATAGGTACCTAAAAGTTTAGCATAATAGAAGGAAGTTTGATTCTTGCAAGGGAAAAATAGGTGAAAAAAGTGTCAATATACCATTTGAAGTGCAAAATAGGAATAAGATCACGAATAGTTCAAAAGGGTCAGTAATCCAAAAGGATGTGACAATTGATGCAAACAAAATAGTTAAAAGGGGGGATTGACAAGTTGCAACAACCTCAGTTCTCAAAATCAGAACAAGTTTGATATGAAGCAACTTAAGGAAAATGATAAAAAAAAGTTAGTTGAAGGAAATTCCATTTGACAGTGTCAGAGAATTGTAGAAGATCAGATCTGTGTAATCTCAGAAGTTGAAGTCAAAAGAAGTGGACAAATCTTGTGTATGTGATCAGTGGGTTAGAGTCGTGGAAGAAGAGTTTAGAATTGTACATGATTTAAAGGATAAGATTAAGATTAGTTATGTTAAGCTTGAAGCAATGTTAATTCAAAGAAGGCTAATAGAAAACAATGGTATTGGATTAGAAAAGAGAGAATTCTCGAAATCCAATCAAAACAAGCTCAAATTAAAGAAGAAGAAAATGAAGAAGACCAAGAGAAAGAACTTGGAAAACACGTCTAAGAATCAAAGGCTAAAAGGTAAGAATCTTATCTACAATAAGCTTGGATACAAAGAGAGGGAATATAGAAAAGGATATCTATGTTTTGATTACAGAAGGGATGATTATAATCCAAGTAGGTGTAGTAGTGTGAGTTAGATGTTTTGCATGCAAGAAACTTGGTCATATTGCAAGACAATGTGTTGCTAAAAAGAAAGGTAAGAACAAACAAAGAATTGGTCTAAAAATAAGATACAACTTATCTGAACTTACTACTGAGAATTTAAAAGAAAAGAAGGTGAACAAAGATGACACAAAAGGAGCAAACAAGAACCTAAGGAAGAATGGTCAGATCAAGAAGAAAGAAGAAGATAGAAGATATAAACATGAATAGAAGAAATAGAGAAGGACAAGAAGAAAGAATAACCGAGAGATTTTAGATATAGGATCTAAATCAGTTAGATCCAAAGGAAAGTCAAGAATACTTTCTCCTCCCACTCAAAACTAAGATGCAGAAGGATGCATCAGTATAGAAGAGCCACATGAAAATATCATTGAAATTTGGATTTATGTATGGAGGCTACTACTAAGGGGGAGTAGTAAGCATGGTGAGGGAGAGTTATCTAATCTAAAGGTGAGCATTTGAAGGAAGCTACAAGGAAGTGCATAAATTATTAAGTTAAATGTTTGATCATTGTATGTATGTCTCAGAGGTGTGTATGTGCAAGAAATAAAGATGTAGTAGTAGATACAAAAAAAAGGAAAAAGGAAGAAGACATTGATTGATATGACAAAGCAAATTCTATAAGAACAGTTAATACATCTTTTTCATTGATGTCAAAGGGGGAGAAAAAAAAATGTCAAAAATCTATCAGGTATGAAGGAAAAGAGAAGATATCAGAGGAGAAGCTAAGAAGGAAGCTGATCGGATGAGAGATGCAAGTTTATGTATACTTGCACATAAGAAATAAGTAAGCTAAGATATGTAGTGTGTACTCAAGGGAAAGAAGTTGAGGAAGATAAGAGTATATAATCTAATTGGAATCAAGTCATGCATGTTTCCATGGGGAGTATAAGACCTTCTATTAGAGAGACTCTGAAAGATAATGAATTATATTATTGTTAGTACGATTGATTATCTTTCTAGGAGTAAGACTGTTGGTTTCTGATTGTATTACTTATTTTTCACATTACATGTTTCCATTAATGTCAAAGGGGGAGATTATTTGCATATTGGAAAAGTTGGATGATGGTTGTCTTGGTATTGATGTCAACATAGAAGAAGGATTGATAAGAGGAAGCAATCAGAAGAGTTACTTGCTTGATGCTAACTTAAGTGTTTAAAGTTAGCCAGTGGAGAAGAATGGTAAAATATATGGTGAGAAGTGGATATTATGTAATAAGTGTGGTTTTTGTTTTGTTAGGAATAAGGTGTCTCAACCTTGGATAATTCCTATTCTTATTTTTTTTTTTGTAAAATGTATTTTCTTGAAAATAATGTAATTAAGTGTGAGTGTACATGTCTAGTTGGCATGTTGATGTGTCACTCCACTTGATGTGTCGGCATCTTGAATTATGTGTAAGGAGATCATGGCTGAAACGGTTATGACGGATTCCTATGACACATAAGAGCTATTTCTAGGAGATTTTAATGACAGGTGAAGACATGCAAGACATGTGGCAACTAATAAATTTTCTCAGAGAATGGTAAAACCCTAATACGGATATCCTTGGAAGTTGCCCTAAAAAGGAAAGCGCATGATATAAGTGTTTTTTAGGGTTAAAGGAAAGGATAAAAAAAGAGTGTATTGTTGGTATGATCTGGTGCTACTGGATTTGTCTTAGAGTGTCGATTGTCTCCTGAAAGAACTTGCATTGCAAGTTTTTTGTAACCGTTGTGTTCAAGATAATACATTGTGCAGGTTTTGGAGTGCTAGGGTTTTTTACTGAAAGGTTTTCCCCAGGGTAAATCATTGTGTCATTCTCTATTTTCTATATGCATGGTATGTGGCTGCAATATCTTTGTTAAAGTAGTTAACGAATATGAAATTATAAGGATTTAAAATAATTTGCACAATACTTTCCTATAGAGATTAGTGTAGGAAGTCATTTCCGCAGCTGTGTTTCCTTACATGTTTCACCAAATGATTGAACTATCAATGCATGATACAACCACTATACTTATAGAATTCAAAGGAGGCAGTTATTCCCTTGTCACAAATCTTGAGGGGAATGCTAACCATTTTTCCAATAATCTCTCCCTCAGTGTTACCCGGGGGGATTCAAACTTGTGACCAAGCTCTTATACCACTTGTTACAAGTGTGGTTGTCTTTGCACCAAATTATCAACCTATCAATGCCTGATACAACCACTAGACTTATAGTATCCATAGGGGGTGTTCATTCCCTTGTCATAAATCCCAAGGGGAGTGCTAGCTTTTTGCCAACATATTATAGAGAAGAAGTCGCACACATAGAGGAAGCATGTTGAATATGTTTACTATGTTCGTTGAAAGTTACAGAATGTTTCATGATTATTTGTATAGGTAACCAAGTAGAAGAAGGTAGCTGATAGACATGGTTGAAAGACTGTACCAACAAGAAGATAAAAAAAGGTTCGACGTGCTCAATAGAGTGATAATTTTATAGAGAGAACTTAGGATTATGTAGGTGATATACTTAGGTGTCTTCAAATCGTATGGTTTTTACTTTAGAGGTTTGTAAGGCATAATCTTATGATCTCATAGACTTTTGAAAGTGTTCTCAAAGTGTCATAGAAATAGGCTAGAAAATTTGAAGGTTGTGATGGATTTGAACGATTGCTTATTTTTCATGATTCTATAGGATGTTATTGAAGTATGTGCTTTATAAGTTGGTCATACACATGGATCCAAAGGATCAAATTGGTGGAGTTTCGGTCAATGGTAATATTTTTATTATTGTTCATGTTCTTGGAATTAGTTGGTAAATTGTGTTGTGCAAGTGTTAAATAGTTAGATCTAGGAGATTTATGATCTTGAGGTGGTGGTTATAGATGGTGGCTATGTTATTAATAATAGTCCACCAACATAATTGAGAGGGGGGTGAATCAGTTGTGAGCCATATACTTTGTAAATTATATACTTAATGCAAATCTGAGCATAACACATGTAACACCATAGCACAAGAATTTGTTGTCGAGGAAACCTTGTTAAGGGTAAAACCCGGTGGGAATTAGCACCCACAAATAATGCACTGAAAGTGTAGTATCCCTATTAGGATATTTAGCCCTATTAGGAGCTGATTATTACATATAGTACACAGTCCTAGTTAAAGTACAGACCCTGTTGAAAGGCTCACTACCCAGGCACACTACCCAAATGTGAAGGTTAAATCCACCTTTCGGAATCACTACCTAAAATATAGATATAGGAGTAACATTAACAAGAGAATTGACTGATAGAAAAAAAAATTTCTTAAAAAATTCCAATCAAGTTCATCACAATCACTACCTCTTCTATATATCTAACAAACTTCACAAATACAATCTTGTAGCTTTAGCATTCCACATCCATACTTTCTCACCAAGAAATAACTTTTCTTTATAGAAGTTTAAAATAAACAATTAGGTCATCTTATTAAGACTTCCCCAATATACAAATAATTAAATAGACCCTTTCTAAGATACACACGGTACCTTGAACAAGTAAACATAAATTAAAATTCATCAATTATACTCGAAGATCTGACATCTACACTCGACATCCTCTAAACATGTTACACAACTGTAGTCGGTCATAAATAGAACTTTGCAAGATCACACACTCCAACTGACGTCACCAAGAACAAAGATACCCAAAATTCACAAGTAAAATTCTTTAACATGTATTTTACCACGCCTTAAGCTCACAAATCACAACTCGTGCTCACACCCAAGTTATCTCAAAAACACAGAGATCAACTCTGTCACAATCCACTGTCACTGTCTTGTACCCAGTCTTCACAAAACAACTGTAACTAATGCCAACAGTAATATCAAGCCAACTGACCTTAGATATAAGATCACTTCTCATCCCTGTATACATCTCCATGCTTTCATGCTATGGAAGTCTGTACATCGTCCATACACTTCTGCCAGTCATCCCTGTACTAGTGATAACCAGTTTGTTTGAGACTTCAACTGAAACATATGTTGACATCAATGGAAAAACATGAATGTCAACACCTCTACGTGAACTAATTCCAACAATCTCCCCCTTTGGCATTGATGCAAATATATGAGAAAATCCATCAACCCAAACAGTATCCTTCTCAATATCCTCTTCACATCTCCCCCTAAAATAGTAGGAATTTTCTACGTCTATCACTCCCTCTTTGACATCAATGGAAAAGGGTGCCACATATATCTTCCTTCTCTCACCATGCCACCTATGTAAGGTGTATCTTTTTCAAATCTTCATGCCTTCAATGACCAAGTGCTTGACCACCCATGTATGTCATGGTATGTTATGTGATCACTCCCCCTGAGGAGTGCATCCAAGCATCAAGTCTAGTGATTGATATAGCTCTGATAGCTACTGTACTAATTCATTTATAAATCATTTAGTTCTCACAAGGAGGGGTTTCCAACCCAAGAATACCTCTAAGATACTCAAAGGCATCTTTTGGCAAAGATTTTGTGAATATATATGTTATTTTCTCCTTTGCACTAATGTACTCCAATCTGACTTCGTTTTATGCAACATTGTCTCTAAAAAAGTGATATTTGATTGAAATGTGTTTTGTTTTCAAATGAATAATAGGATTCTTTGAAATGTCCACTATGTTTTTATTATCACAATGTATAACCACAGGTTCTTCAAAAGTAATCTCAATATCCTTTAGCATATATCTCATCCATACAATCTGTGTACAATTTATAGCAGTAGCTACATACTCTGATTCAATAGTAGAGTGATATATACAATCCTACTTCTTACTTAACCATGAAACCAACCTGTTTACTAGAAAAAATGCACCTCCACTTGTTCTCTTTCTATCATCAACACTTTCTATCCAATCATCATTAGTATAAGCATACAAAGTAAAATTATCAGACTTTTCATACCACAAGCCATATTCCAGTGTTCCCTTTAGATATCTGAATATCCTCTTAAGTGCATAAAGATGAGTCTCTTTAGGATTTTCTTGAAACCTCACAATAATTTCAACTGCATTAGCAATGTCTGGTCTAGTGTGAGTTAGATATTGTAAGCCTCCAATCATGGATTTGTACTTTGTATGAAAAATACTTTGAGATTCGTCAGTAGTAGTGATCTTGCAACTAGTAACCATAGGTGTTCCAACAGGTTTACAATCTTCCATTCCAAACTTTTTCAACAATTCCTTAAGATACTTGGTTTGAGAGATGAAAATACCATTCTTATCTTGAGTAATTTGCAAACCAAGAAAAAACCTCATTTCACCAATCATAGACATTTCAAATTCATTTTTCATTTCCTCATAAAAATTCTTGCTCATTTCATCATTACCTCAAAAAATAATGTCATCAACAAATACTTCAACTATAAAGATTTAATCTTCACTAGTTCTCAAATACAATTTTTTATCTGCACTACCTTTCCTAAAACCAAGATGTATTAGATACATGTCCAACCGAGCATATTGTTAGCACTAGCCAAAATTTTGTGGTTCCAGGCTCTCTCTCCTTATCTCTGCAAATTCCTTTTTTGGCCTCTGGCCTAAAGTCCTAAGTCTTGATTGTGTCAAATTTTTTACTAAAACCTTAAACCCTCAAACTTGTTCTATTTCCTTATTACTTTTTGGAGTCACTTAAAGTCTTTAAGTCATGTGCGCTTTTACCATGCCTTTTATCATGCAATATCCAAATCAAAACCAAATATTCCATTTACTTTGGAGATTATGCGCACGTCATTGATCTTGTCATAGCATTATTCTAATCATGTGGTTGGCACTAGATGTCACAATATCGTTTTGATGTCATGGAAAGTCTCAAGATTCAGTGCAGGTCATCGATCAAGTTATTTTCATGTGTTCATCTTATGGGTGGCGCGTGATCTCATGATTAACCCAGAGTTAATGAATATATTTTGCGTCTCAGAGATCCCTTTAGTTGCACAATCTCAAGATAAAACTTGAGTTAAATCAAACCAAGGTGGGCTAGCCAGGATCAAATCTGAGTCATAGATAAAGATAGGATCGTGCGGAGTGCGTGTGATCTCCAGATCAAAATCTAGTTAAGAAAAACATTCAGCAACTTGGAGATAACACAGTCGCATAATCTCAAGATGAACTTAGGGTCAGGATGAGTTAGTTCAAGGTCAAGTCAGGTTTTTTCCGAGAGAGAATCATAGCCGTACATTGAGGTCAAGATATGTGGCTCACATGTAATATCTAAATAAAGTCAAAGTCTTCAAATCTTTCAGAGATCTAGCGAGGTTCGCTGATCTTCTCTTGATCGTGTGGCTTGCATGTGATCTCTGGATGGAACCAGGATTAATAAGATCATCTAGCAACTTAGAGACAAGAAGAGATTTGCACTGACCAGAGATAAAGTGTAGTTTAAAGATGAGTTAAGGTTAAGGTTAGAGACTAAAGATAATCTTCAAACAATTTTATTTTGATCTGACGGCAGGCATAAAGGCTTAAAGAAAAGGCAATCAAGATCTAAAAATTAAGGCATTGCGCCCTGCTGCCGCGTGTCTGATCAAATCGTGAGCCCAGGTAACTTAAGGGAATCAACGAACATGTTTTAAACTTGTGATACGACTTGATATTGACCATCCAAATTTTTTTCTGTGCCACCTGTGATCGTTATAATTGAATTTTAAATATTTAAATGTTTCTCAGTGGGTTTTCATGGTGGTCGACAGATATTTGACCTCAAAGCCATTAATGAATCGATGTGACCTGCTAGATCGATTCTTCACAGCTGTTGAAGACTAAAGGAATTGAAATCTGATATGTGTTGATGCATTTATTTCCATAGTTGACAAATATAGTTTTCTAATCAAAGGATAAATGTATACAATGACACTTGGTAATTTTTGCATTTATGTGAGCTGATGTCCAGGTCATACCTTAGGAATTCTTTGACCTTAGGGTACTATGCTCACATCCATGGATTAGGGAAAATTTATTACAGATTGGATTGCACAGATTGAAGAGAAGAGATAGGGTTTCAACTTGACATCATAATTGAATGCTTGTATTAATTGGTTGTAAACCCTAACCCTAAATGGTTTGAAGCTTGTAGCATTCTTGTTCATATAAAAGAATATTCAAGACCATTTACTAAGGGCTGAAGAATTGGGAGAAATATTGTAAAGCATTAGGCTTGTATTTTTCTCCAGTTCAGGATATAGCAGATATATTTCAGATTGTATTAAGATAGGAATGAAAGTTATTTGATCTTTTGCATATTGTCATATTGCATATTTCTTTGTTATACTGATTCAGGAACTAGTTTCATCATACTTAATATAAGTTGTCTCAGATTTGAGTCTCTCCTTTGTGTTATCTGATGAGTTGTAAGTTTTCTGGCTTATTTTATAAGTTTTTCTTCATATGTGTATTCCATAAGTCTTTGGTCTTAGATCAAACTAATGCTTTGGATATTACATTGATTATATCTAGACATCTATTTGAGGATCTTGTAGTGTGTATTCTGAGAGTTCTTATTTTTATGGCTTTGAATATTTGCCATTAAGGTGTTTCATCTTTAGTACTGTATCTAGGATTTAGCCCAATGGATAAGGAAATGATCTAGAATTAGTATTTCTATTGAGATACATATCTGAATGGTTTGGCTATATTCTGTCCCTAAAATTAATCAAACTCATAACAAAAATTATTTACTTTTCAGTTGTTTTTCTTATTCCACCAATGGTAGTGGAGATTCAATGAATGCTAGGTTGGCATTTATTACTTACTTACCATTTATATTTTGTTCAAATCCATAAGTAGAAGGTGTTATAAAGAATTGAGTTTTTTCTGGATTAGGTATACCCGCCTTGGTTTTGCAGAGCCAGAAGTGCAGAGGGAAGTCTTGACCCTATAGTTGGTCATGTTATCTTATAGAGCTTTCGTACTTGGAACTAACCACTCCTAACATCAGTCTTAAGATATATTGGTTACATTTTTGTAGTCTGACAGTTTTAAACACCAACAAGATGGTGACTTTGTTTGGGACAGAGAAGTAAAAGTCTTGCTAAACCTTTCAAGGAATCTTTGGTATTCTACTATTTATATCATTTGATCCATCTGATTCACCAACAATATGGCGAATCTTCTGGGGAACAGTATATTAAAATTGTCATAACTGGCCAGTAAGTTGATCATTGGAAGCATAGAGTTACTCAAGTTTGGTCCTTTGTCATTATTTTATCTTGAAGAGTTCTTTATTTTCATTTATTAAAAAATCATTTTGTCACACACTTTCCAATATGAGTTACAGAAGGACTAGGTCTCAGTCAAAGATACATCCTAAGGATAGGTTGGGAGATGATTTCCCAACTACATCCAAATCTGATCATCCTAGAAGAGAAAGGGATACCAGAGGTACCCCTCAAGATGAAAGACAAAGGGAAGACATTAGGGAAGAAAGACCAGTCCACTGTAGTCATGAAGGAAATATATCAGAGTATGAAGAGGTTGCAGATGAGAGATTGTGTACTTATGGAGATTATAGTTCTCATGATGAAAGAGAGGAAGAAGAATTTGTTTCTACTCTTCCAGATCCAGATGGTATGGCTATAAAAATTGTTGAAGTAGAAAGAAGAATCTAGGAGCAAGTGACTAACAGACAAAAAAGAGAAAAGGAAAAGGAAAATGAGATCAGACAGGATCAATTTTTCCTTGAAAAAATAATGAGGAAGCTGTTAGAGTTAGAGGCAATGAATTAAGTTGAAAAGCCTCAAAATTTTGAAGAGGAATCTGTCATTAAAATGGTTAATCATCAAGGCCCTAAAGGTAAGGGAATGGAAGGAATGGCATGGGTTTTAATAAATGAAGCCAAAAATTTCAAGGTCCCAGTAGATCAGATGTCTAAATTGGACATGGATCTTGAAAGAGCTATATTTGAAGAGGAGATCATAGCTAAAGAGATTGAGAAGGCAGAATTAGAGGCTACTCCTTTGGAGATGAAGAAGGCTGATTTTGTTAGACAAACAACAAGGCCTATTCATCTTGGTGCTGAAGCAGCTACAACATCAAATACTAAAGCCTCTACTTCTCGAGACAACACTACATTTCAAGGAAATTCTACTCATGTAGAAAGGTACAAGCAATTTTATTTTCATAATATTCATGGTTATCCTAACGAGGTTCCAAGTGTCATTAGAGATAAACTTCCTAGATTTTCTGGGAACAATGTAATCACATGTCAAGAACACGTAAAAAAATTTGCTAACATGATGGATGATTATGAATTTATACATGAGGATGTATTAATGAAACTTTTTGTTTGGTCCTTAGTGGAGGATGCTAGGGATTGGTTCAGAGGGTTACCCTATAATTTTATAGGGTCAATAGATGAATTAATTGATTTCTTTAAGAAGAAATGTGGTGATAAGACTAATTAAGGATTCATGTTAAATGAATTCAACAATATAAAAAATAATCAAAATGAAGATGTTGCAAAATTCAACATAAGATTTCAAATACCTACGCATAAAAATTTTCAGGTTATGAGACTTGATGATAAGGTTTGTCTAGCTACCTATCTTAATGCATTTTATTCTAAGGTGGGACACCTCCTAAGAGATAAGAATCCAAGGACTATAAGAAAAGCTTATAAAATAGCTATCAATATAGAAACTAATAGGAGGGTATCTGGAAAAATGGGAAGAAGAGATGATAGGAAGTTTGTTAAGAAGGACTCAGATAGATCTTCAAATGCTAAGCTTAAGGAAGAGGTCAATATGAAACATATTCTAAATGCTATAAAAGATTTGAAACTAGGAGAGAATAATAATCCAAGAGCTCCAAATAATAATAGGCAATCCTACGATAATTTTAGTCAACAACCTAGGATGTAGAACTACCCATACAATACCCAATGGAAGGATGGCAAGCCCATTATCCCGCAAAGCAAAGATAAGCTTGATGATAGAATTTCAGATCCTCTTCAGAGAAATTCAACTAACATGTGTAGTGAGGATTATTGGTGTGATGATTGTGAATCTCCACACAATCTAGACATTTGTGTTGTTTCTCAGAAGATGTATCCAAGTCAATCCCAACAAGAAAGAGAGGATCAGGAAAAACTATATGATGATGTTGGGAATGCAATGGCTTATCAATATTTGAGAAGTGAAGAATCTGATGACCGAGGTCAAAATTAGGAGTTTTCTTCATTAGATGAAGAGGATTCTCATGATCAAGCTAAAGATCAACATTTTCTTTCATCTGATGAAAAGGAAGAAGACATTGATAAAATAAGGTGTATTGCTACAAGGGGAAAAGAGCCTTTTATGGCGAGAATAAATTTGGATGTAGAAAGGGCTCAGATTATAGAAAACTTGGTTTCTCAAGCACAGAGAAACTATAATCTAAGGAATAGGATAGTTGGTTATACAGATGGAAGACCAAATAGCATATTCATATAGATATAAAAACAATCCCCAAGAAAACACCAGAAAAAGAAAAAACTACTGAGAATGTGAAGAAGATAAAGGTGAAAACAAAGGATAAACCAAGTGATCCTCGTATTGTCCAAAAGATTAAAACAAGGACACTAGAGATGAATGCTTCTTCTATTCAAAAATATGCTAAAGGAGTTGAGCCCAGCTTGGCTACTCAAAATGAGGATAGGAGTATTGTTATTACCAAGAAAGATATTTCTGATTTCAAATATGCTCCTATTGACATGGGACAATTGATTTCATAGATCACAATCAGGGTTGCACTTTTAGAAATGATGAGGATTCCTGAACATAAGGATCTACAACTTTTAGGTGGATGAATAGTGTTTCTACCTCAAGAGCCTTGAAACCATAAATGGATGAGAAGAAAAACAACAGTAAGGAGAAATTTGATACAAAGGGAAAAGAATCAGATGAGATTCTTTCGAAGATCCCTCAAATATTCTTAAATATAAATCATGTCACTCCTCCTTTGGGAACTATGGATCCATTTTTCTTAACGTTGGTTATTAATGGTAAAATGCTCAAGAATTATATGATTGATTCAGGTGCATCAAATACAGTCATGCCTATAGAAACAATGAAATCAATTGGACTGTAGGTAGATACTCCTCATGGGAGGTATCAAGCTATGGATTCAAAAGAGGTGCCTGTCATAGGTACTATTAGGGCCTTCCTTATACACTTATTGCATTTCTAGAAAAGATATTAACAATGAGTGTTCTAGTAGTTGATATTCCACCTGAATATGGAATGTTGCTATCTAGGAAATGGAGTGCATTGATGGGAGGGAGTATCTAGTGTGATTTGTCCTTTGAAACATTTGACATAGCTAGTAACAATGTCAGAGTATCCAGGGAAGTCAGAATTCCCCCACATGATTGAGGAGAGTGAAGATGAAGCAATGAATTGTTTCTTGGATACTGATATTGGATCCTTTCAAGTGCAAGACAGTAAAGTTGAGAAAGATATCCAACATATGCTGCTATTCAACGAGAAAGACAATCTTGCAGACAAAACTGACTTACGAACAATGTAATTTTATATTGCAAATTCAAAAGAAGGAGTTGGTGCAGGAGTGCTACTAATAGCTCCCAGTGGTAAGACCTACAAGTTTTCATTTTCTCTGCTATGTACTTGCACTAATAATATTGCAGAATATGAGGCTTTGCTAATAGGATTGAGATTAGCTTCAAGACACAAGATTAGATGTATCAGAGTCATTGGGGACTCTGATTTGGTTATCTCTCAAATAAGATCTAGATATCCTTCAAAGAATCAGAGGCTAAAACAGTATAGGAATGTTGTTTGGGATGAAATTGAAAACTTTGATGCATTTGGCATTGAATGGATGGACAAAATTTAGAACAAGATGGGAGATCTGTTGGCTAATATTTCCTTGAGGCCTAAAGACATTACTTTTGCAGGAATCTCTGGTATAGAGATTCAATCTAGACCATCCATCCCAAACAATGCTAAAACTTGGCAAGTCTTTGATGATGACATGGATATTTTGAGATTCTTATCTTGTCAATCAAATTTTGGTGAGAAAGAGATGGAATTTACTGGTTTTGTGGAGACCATAGATGAAAAAGATAATATTCTTGGAAGGGAGGTTCTCCAACTAAAGTCCAATAAAGTACCCAATGGTTTGGTTGTACTTGAGAGAGCCTTTGATAACAAAGACAAGTCTTTATCAACACGCATGGTCAGCAAACCTGAGGACTTGGAGGAGATAAACTTGGGGACAGATCCAAATCCTAAAAAGGTATATATTGGCAAGAAGTTGTCCCCCAAGCTTAGAGATTCACTGGTAAATCTTCTTAGGAAATATAGACATGTTTTTGCATGGCCTTATGATGACTTAAAAGAATACAAAGAAGATTTATTCCAGCATGAGATTCCATTAAAAGAAGGCACTAAGCCTTTTAAACAAAATTTAAGACCTATTAATCCCACTCTAGCACCCAAGATGCAAGATGAGTTAAAAAAGATGAGGGATGCTGGAATTACAAAGCTTGTAAGGCATGCAACTTGGGTATCCAATTTGGTACCAGTCAGAAAGAAAAATGGAGATATCAGATTATGTGTGGACTATAGAAATTTAAATATTAATTCTTTGAAGGACAATTATGGATTTCCCAACATGGAAGCAATGTTGCAAAGAGTCACTGGGTCTGAATTGATGTCCATGTTGGATGGTTTTTCAAGGTATAATCAGGTCAAGGTCAAGGAATATGAACAGTTCAAGACTGCGTTAACCACACCTTGGAGAACTTATGTATATGTCAGGATGCCCTTGGGCTTGACAAATGTTGAGGCTACTTTCCAAAGAGCCATGGATGTGGTATTTGTAGATTTCATAAACAATTTTTTGGAAGTCTATCAAGATGATCTTACTTCTTATTCAGCAAAAGAAGATCAACACTGTGATCATCTTGAAAAGATGTTTGTAAGAGCACTAGAGTATGGGGTTTCCTTTAACCCAAAGAAGTGTGTTTTTGGGGTAACAGAGGGAAATATTTTAGGATACATTGTCTCTAAAGATGGAGCTAGAATTGACCCTGAAAGGGTAAGTGAAATTTCTCAGCCCAAAAATGTCAAGGGCGTTCAGTCCTTCCTTGGACAAGTGAACTTCTTAAGGAGGTTTGTTACAAACTTTGCAAAGACTAGTTTGCCAATCTCAAAGATGATGAAGAAAGGAGCCAAAGTGGAATGGACTCAAGAAGCATGTAAGGCTTTCTTAGATATCAAGCAGGCTATTAAAGATGTTCCTATTTTGAGAACCCCTGATTATACCAAGCCACTTCAAATTTTCTCCTTTGCCTCTTATAATACTGTTGTTGTAGTATTATTATAGAAGAATTCAAAAGGGTATGAACAACCTATTTCTTTTTTTAGTAAGTCTTTGCAGGCAGCAGAGCTGAAATATGAAATTATGGAAAAATAAGCCTATACTTTGGTAAAGGTTGTTAAAGAATTTAGATTCTATTTGGTAGGAGCAACCATAATTGCTTATGTGCCAAGTGTTGTTGTAAAAGACATTTTAGTTCAACAAGAAATCTCAGGGTGAAGATGTAGATGGATCAACAAGATCCAAGAGT
>MU225615.1:72261-86155 GCA_018584345.1 Thuja plicata | reverse complement strand
TATGTGCCAAGTGTTGTTGTAAAAGACATTTTAGTTCAACAAGAAATCTCAGGGTGAAGATGTAGATGGATCAACAAGATCCAAGAGTTTAATATTGATATCCATATCACCAAGTTGTTAAGAGGTCATGGCTCAAAGAAATTTAGATGCACATCACATTGCTATGTTAGAAGAGGAGAAGAGACCTTATATTTGTGATATGGATTGTTCTGATAGGTACAAGGACATCATTGGATACTTGCAGAAGATGGTGCTACCCCATGACATGACTAATAATAAAAAGAGAATAGTCAAGTTGCATGCTCTGAAGTTTGCAATAGTTCAAGGATAATTATGGTGGAGGAGAAATGAAGGAGTATTGCTCAAGTGTGTAGATGATGACAGGTCAGATGATCTTTTGAAGGAAATGCATAATGGTGTATGTGGTGGCCATTACATGGCTAAGACTACTACCCATAAGATTATCATATATGGTTTTTAGTGGCCAACAATCTTCAAGGATGCTCATCAATATGTTAGAAAATGTGATGCTTGTCAGAGATTTTTAGGAAAGCCAAAGTTTGGTGGGAATCTTCCTTTGAAGCCAGTTATAGTTGATGCACCTTTTCAAAAATGGGGGATGGATTTCATCAGTGATATCCCTAATAATTCTAGTGGGGGTCACTCATGGATCCTAGTGGCAATTGATTATTTTACCAAGTGGGTGGAAGCAATTCCCACTAGAAGAGCCACAAGTAGGATTGTGATTGATTTTATAATGCAAAATATGTTGACTAGATTTGGTTGTCAAGAAACCATTGTGGTGGAAAATGATATGTGCTTCAGATCAGAGGAGTTCATTGATTTTTGTCAGCAATATGGGATTCAAATATCTTATTCTTCCCCATATCACCCCCAAGGTAATGGTCAGGTTGAATCTAGTAACAAGAGCTTGATAAATATTATCAAGAGGGTGTTGGATGTCAACAAGAAAGTATGGGATTCCAAATTGAAGCTTTCTCTATGGGAAGATAGGTTAACAGTGAAAAAGGCTATTGGATGTGCACCTTTTGACTTAGTTTATGGTATTCATGCCAGATTACCCTAGAATAACTTATTGCAGATGTATAAAATCATCCAAGCATATTAAAATGAGATAGAAGATGATATAAGAATCAGATTGGAGGATTTGATACAACTTGATGAGTCAAGAAGGGAAGCACATGATAGGAATGTCAGACTGCAACTACAATGCAAGAATATGTTTGATAAAAGAATCACTGCTAGAAAGTTTGAACCTGATGACATGGCTTTGATGTGGAATGCCAGAGTAGAGGACAAAGGAAAACATGTCAAATTTGATCCTATTTGGTTAGGTCCATACATAATTCATAGCAGGTGGGGTTCTGATTCATATGTTTTGAAAGACTTAATTGGAAATATTCTGGAATTGTCGGTTCATGGACAGTTCCTGAAGCTTTACTTTTCTTGAAGTATAAAAATCCATGAACAGGTAAGTTTGTATATATTATTTCTGATTTAGTTTCTGTTTAAGGTTAGGTTTCCTATTTTCCAGTAGGTGGTTTGCTTTATCCCATAGAATCTTGAATTCTTGTTATGCCTTCAAGAGGCATATATCCACAAATAGAGCCACTATTAGCACTAGAAAAAATTTCATGGTTCTAGGCTCTCTCTCCCTATCTCTGAAAAAAAAAAATTGGCCTCTAGCCTAAAGTCCTAAGTCTTTATTTTTTCAAATTCTTGACTAAAACCTTAAACCCTCAAACTTGTTCTATTTCCTTGTTACTTTTTAGAGTCACTTAAATTCTCTTAAGTCATGTGCACTTTTACCATGCCTTTTATTGTGCAATCTCCCAACTGAAACTGAATATTCCATTTACTTTGGAGATTACGCACGCACCATTGATCTTGTCATAGCATTATTATAATCTTGTGGATGGCGCTAGATCTCACAATATCTTGTTGATGTCATGGAAAGTCTTGAGATTCAGCATAGGTCGTCGATCAAGTTCTTTTCATGTGTTCATCTTACGGCTGGCATGTGATCTCATGATTAAATTGGAGCTAATGAATATGTTCTATGACTCAGAGATCCCTTTAGCCGTGCAATCTCAAGATAAATCTTGAATTAAATCAAACCAAGGTAGGCTAGCCAGGATCAAATCAGAGTCGTAGATACAGATAGGATCGTGCGATGTGCGCGTGATCTTTAAATAAAACTCGAGTTAAGAAAAACATTCATCAACTTGGAGATAATACAGTCGTGTAATCTCGAGATAAACTAAGGGTCAGGCTGAGTTAGTTCAAGGTCAATTCAGGTTTTGCAGAGAGAGAATCATAACTATCCATTGAGATCAAGATATGTGGCTCACGTGTAATCTCTAAATAAAGTCAAAGTCTTCAAATTTTTTAGAGATCTTTCGAGGGTCATTGATCTTCTCTTGATCATGTAGCTTGCGTGTGATCTTGGGATGGAACCAGGGTAAATAAGATCATCTAGCGACTTAGAGACAAGAAGAGATCTGCTGACCAGAGTTAAAGTGTAGGTTAAAGATGAGTTAAGGTTAAGGTCAAAGACTAAAGCTAATCTTTGAACAAGTTTCTTTTGATCTGATGGTAGGCATAAAGGCTTAAATAAAAGGCAATCAAGATCTAACCATTAATGCATTGTGCCTTGCTGTCGTGTGTCCGATTGGATCATGAGCCCAAGTAACTTAAAGGGAATCAAAGAACAAGTTTTAAACTTGTGATATGGCTTGATATTGACCGTCCAAATTGTTATCCGTGAAACCTGTGACCGTTATAACATAATTTCAAATATTTAAATGTTTCTCAGTGGGTTTTCATGGTGGTCGATAGATATTTGACCTCAATTTCATTAATGAATCGATCTGACCTACTGGATCGATTCTACACAACTATTGAAGACTAAAGGAATTCAAATCTGATATGTGAAGATGCATTTATGTCCAGAGTTGACAGATATAGTTTTATAATCAGAGGATAAATGTATACAGTGATGCTTGGTCATTTCTACATTTATGTGAGCTGATATCTAGGTCATGCTTTGGGAATTATTCAACCTCAGGATACTACGCTCACAGCTATGGATTAGGGAAAGTTGATTGTAGATCGGATTGTATAGATTGAAGATAAGAGATAGGGTTTCAACTTCAAATCATAGTTGAATTCTTGCATTAATTGGTTGTAAACCCTAACCCTAAATTGTCTAAATCTTGTAGCATTCTTTTTCATATAAAAGAATATTCAAGACCATTTAGTAAGAGCTGGAGAATTGGGAGAAATATTGTGAAGCATTAGGCTTATATTTTTTTCTAGTTCAGGATATAGAAGATGTATTTCACATTTTATTAAGATAGGAATGAAATTTCTTTGATCTTTTATATATTTTCATATTGCATATTTCCTTTTCATACTAATACAGGAACTATTTTTATCATACTTAATATAATGTGTCTTAGATTTGAGTCTCTCCTTTGTGCTATTTGATGAGTTGTAAGTATTCTGGCTTACTGTATAAGTTTTTCTTATGCATATGTGTATTCCATAAGTATTTGGTCTTAGATCAAATTAATGCTTTGGATATTACATTGATTTTGCCTAGATATCTATTTGAGGATCTTGTAGTGTGTGGTTTGAAAGTTCTTATGTTTATGGCTTTGAATCTTTCCATTAAGGTGATTCAGCTTCAGTATTGTATCTAGGATTTAGCCCAATGGATAAGGCACTGATCTTGAATTAGTATTTCTATTGAGATACATATCTAAATGGTTTGGATATATTCTATCCCTAAAATTAATCAAACTTATAACCAAACTTGTTTACTTTTGAGTTGTTGTTATTCTTATTCCACCAACAGTAGTGGAGAGTCAATGAATTCTAGGTTGGCATTTAGTACTTACTTACCATTTATCTGTTGTTCAAATCTAGAATTAGAAGGTGTTGTAAAGAATTGAGTTTTGTCTGGATTAAGTGTACCCACCTTGGTTTTGCAGAGCCAAAAGTAAAGAGGGCAGTCTTGACCAGGTATAGTTGGTCTAGTTATCTTACAAAGCTTTCATACTTGGATCTAACCACTCCTAGCATCATTCTTAAGATATATTAGTTGCTTTTGGTAGCGTAATTGTTGTAAACACTAATACCATGCTCTAAGTGCTTGTTTCAGTCCATACAATGCCTTTTACAACTTTAAAACCATGTCTTCATCATCTTTCAAAGGAAATCCATCAGGCTTCTCAATGTAGACTTCTTCCTCTAGATCTCCATTTAGAAATGTAGATTTTACATCCATCTGATATACCTTAAAGTTCTTGTGCGTTGCATAAGCAAGGAACATCCTCACTGCTTCCAATCTTGTAACATGAGCAAATGTTTCTTCAAAGTCAAGTCCTTCCTATTTTGAGTAACCTTTACAAACCTGTCTATCTTTATTCCTTGCTACCATACCTTGTTCATTCATCTTGTTTCTATAAACCCATTTAGTTCCTATAAAGTTTTTGTCCTTAGGTCTAGGAACCAATTCCAAAGTTTTGTTTTTCTCTATCTGATCCAATTCTTCCTACATTTCCTTAGTCTATGATTCATCTCTACGTGCCTCATAAGTAGTTTTTAGTTCAACTTGCAAAATCAAACAAATCTCATTCCTCATTCTAGATCTTTTCATCATCCCTTTATTTATTTCACCAATAATTTGATTTTCAGGATGGTTTTTCTTAACATACCTTGGTGTCTTTGGAGTTTTAGTATTGTCTTTTAGGAATACTTAAATTTCATTGTCAACCTCAAGCGTTTCCTCTTGACTTTTAGTAACCTCCCTATTCTCTTTAATCTGACTACAATCATACAATCTTTCCTGAATCTGAAATATTTCATCAATTCCCACATTAGCACTTTCAACTAACTTCCTCAATCTTAGATGGAAACATTTGTAAGCCTTTCTCTTAGTAAAATAACCAAGGAAAATTCCTGCATCACTACTAGCATAAAATTTTCCTATCTCATCGTCCCTTTTGATATAACACTTGCTACCAAATATTCTAAAGTATTTCACAGTAGGAGCATTGATTAAACCAAAGTTCATAAGGTGTCTTACTGGTACCTTCTCTAATATGAATTATGTTTAAAGTGTAGACTACAATACCAACAGGTTCTCTTTAATGCACATGTGACACATTCCCTTCAAGCAGCATAGTCCTAGCAGCATCTAGTATACTTTTGTTTCTTCATTCTGTAATCTCATTCTATTGTGTTGTCCTACGAGGTGATGTTTTTCTGTATATTACATGCTCTTTGCAATAGGTATTAAACATATCCTATGTAAACTCTCCACCTCTATCTAACATCAAACATTTTATTTTTCAAGCCTTCCTCATTCTCAACTTTTTCTTTGACAATCTTAAACTAATCAAATGCTTCATACTTTTCTCTAAGAAATGCAACCCACATCATTCTAGATTAATCATTAACAGAGAGTAAAAAATGCCTTTCTCCATAGTAAGATCTTGTTCTTGTAGGACCACAGAGATCTGTATGTACTAGATCCAACTTCCCTTTGCTGAGTAAGATTCTCTCTAAAAATTTCTTCTAGTATGTTTACCCATTACACATTCTCTACACATGGTGTTAGAGGGCTTCACAATTTTTGGTAAATTTTTGTCTACATTTGTCATACTTTCTTTCACAATGTTATCAAAATTTATATGAAAAAACCTTCTATTCTATAGCTTACTGTCATCAACCTTCACAACAAAACAAGTAGCCTTTGTATTATTCAATTCAAACACATTACCTCTTGACTTTGTACCTGATGCAATCAACTCTCACGACTAACTTCTTATAGTACATTTTCAATAATTGAACTTAAAATGACATCTCTTGTCTACAAGTTGTCCAACACTCAACAAGTTGTACTTAAATCAATCAACAAGCAATACATTGTCAGTATTAGTTTTACCATCAAGAGTAATTGAACCTACTCCAATGATCAATTTTGGAGTATTATCACAAAATTTGACTACACCGCCATCATATTTATTTAGCCTAAAAATTTTACTTTTATCACCAGTCATATGATGTGAACAACCACTGTCTATGACCCATTCAGATTTCTTTTCAACGTGAGAAACTAAGGCTCTTTCTTCATGAATGAGCTCATCATATTTAATAGAAATAAATCCAATTTCATCATAATACAAAATATCATCATCAGACACACCTTCACTAGCATAGTAAATTCTTTATCCTTAGAAAAGTCTAGTCTACAAAACTTAGGCTTATACTTAGGAACCCTTGTAGGAGATCTAGATGCAAAATGACCAAACTCATTGCATGAAAAACACTTCAGGGGTAAATTTCCCTCAAATTTACCCTTACCTCTCTTTTCTTTTCTTGTGATCAAATCCACAAGTTCCTCTAGTTTTCTTTCCTCCTCTACTATCTTGCCCAATCTTTAGCATATTCACCAAGCTCTTCATAGTTGTTATCTTTTCTGGTGCTCGCAAGGCTTGAAAAAACCTTTTTTCATTGTGTGTAGTCACCTTGAATGCAAATTCCACCTTAGGTAATGTATCTCGCAGCTTTTCAGCCTCAAAGGTGTTCAACTTAGCAATCAATACCTCTCTATTGAAGTTTTCTGACAAAGGTATGTGTATCATTGGAAAATGGAAGCACTTCCATTTTGGACTATTTTAGCCCTCCAAGTAAGTGGTTTGGGGTCATTTCAAGCACCTTGAATGGGTCTCGGACTTGGATCTAGCTTTCCTCCCCGTTCTACCCCATTTCCCACTTTTTCCATCTTGTTTCTGACACTCCTGAACTCTAAACTGGGATTTTGGCCTCAGGGTCAAGGTCGACCTTGATATTGACCTAGGTCAAGGAAGACCTTGACCTTGACCTAGGTCACAATCGACCTTTTTCTGACTTTTGGTCCAAATCCTAGATTTCCAGGATTTCTGGATGTCGGGTTTTGGAAAGAGTTAATTCCCACTTTTGGGTCGGCTGTTTCGATCTTTGAAGCAATGATTCTTAAATTTTATTTAATATAGGTCCACTTCTATGAGTATAGGTCTAATGGGAATTTAATTCACCTATGTCGTCCTCTCTAGAAGATATTGCCCTAGATTGCTATAATAGGAAGCCTTCTCCTCTCATATTCTCTAACCATGAAATCATAAGGCACTTGAAGCAAGAAATAATCCATTGAAGCAAGCATCTACTCTCAAGCATTCAAGCGTTTCTCAAGCACTCACTTCATCTTGTTGAATATTTCTCCATCCACATTCCTCCAAACTTCTTCCTCTTCCAAGATCCATTCAAGATTGGTGTTGAAGATCTACAAACAATTGATTGAAGACATCTTACATTCTACATTCTACATTCTACATTTTATATCCATTTGGTGCATCCATA
Organism: Thuja plicata; assembly: GCA_018584345.1. Lineage (NCBI taxonomy): Eukaryota > Viridiplantae > Streptophyta > Pinopsida > Cupressales > Cupressaceae > Thuja > Thuja plicata. The sequence continues at coordinate 78,727 of MU225615.1, read as the reverse complement.
CTTGTGTATTCAAGGATTCTAATCCTCCACAAGGACCTTTTACATGAGCAAAGTGAATTATTTCATTTACTTTGTTTATTCCTGCAATTTCAATTATATATATTTGAGGTTAATTCTAAAACCAGGGTTTGACCAAGGCAAAGCCCTCCCCCCAACAAACAAACCATTTTTATTGTAGGCATAGGTTTGGAATAGCATATTGGGATGGAGATTCAGATACCCTTTTTGGCAAACTTTTGAGATCCAAAAATAGAATTTCAGTCTGAGACTTTTTAGGTCGATTCTTCCCTAGGGCGTAATCAAAAATTCAAGTCAATGGTGCCATTGACTTGAGGGTACAAATAAGAACTGTGTCAGAACAAAAAAATATTTCTGGGTTTTGTTCATCTCTACGTTTCTATTCCAGTTCTAGTCTCATATTTTCTAGAAACTCAACACTGGTTTCATAAAATGACATTTTCAGATCTGCTATGATTTGAGGTAGGTATTTTACTCCATTAACCTTTGCTTTCAATTTCAATTCTATATCCATTATCAAATACAAAATTAAATGTAAAGTGCTAAATTATGGCATTGGTCTCTTTTATATATTAATATCTATTGTGCAAACTCTATCTAGGAGATCATCCACATTTTTTTCTTTACATTTTGGTGAACTTGCAATAGACAACTCTTTCTCCTTGGTGTTAGATTTAGATTTCATATTAAGATCTTGCATGCATATAGAAGTGGGTTTTATTTTATGCTCTTGCATTTATATTCCAAAAATAAATAAATAAAAATATAAAATTTCTTTAAAAACACAAAAACATTTACATGCTTATAATTTTATTGTGTGTTCAACATGTATGATTCTTGTTTTTAATACTTTGATGAAGATTTTATTGTACAAGAGAATAGATCCCTTAATGAGGTAAATGGAAGTGAGAATGAAAATGGTTCGAATGAGATCTCTATGGATCCTATTTTTATATCATCCTCCTCCACAACTTCTCCAATTGACCTTTACCATAGGATGTGTGCATGGTTACCTTCATGTTCCACTATTTGCAACATTGAGGTACCTAGAATGTTATTCCCTAAACCTTTGATGATGGTAAAAGGATGTCCTTGAATGACTATTATGGGTAAACCTAGAGCTCCTTTGGATTTCTTTGATAACACAGATTTTGTTTCACATGCTTATCGCACCCAGAATAATCCTCAACCTATTGTTCCATCTTCTTTACCTCCTTCTCAACCCATTCTTCCTCCTCCACCCCATCTTCCTAGCATGGAGTATGATTTGATAAACCAATTGCGCAATACCCCTGCCAAGATTTTTTTATGGGATCCTCTTCAAACTGCACCTACCTACCATGAATCCTTGAAAAAAATCTCTAGCAACTCTTCCCACTCTACCTCCTAATCAAGAGAACATCAATTCCTTCTTACAGTGCATGCATGCTACCCCAGGTCCTCCTGACATTGTATTTACTCAAAAGGATTTACCTTCTAAAGAAGTACAGAATTAGTATGATGCTCTTATGGTTGTTGTTACTATCAATAAGAGTACCATTCATAGGACCTTGATTTATAATGGATTTGGGCTTAATATTTGTAGCATGGACTTGCTCAAAGCAATTAAAGTCAGTCTATCAACTGTTCAACCTGATAATGTCCCTATACGTGGATTTGACAATATCGCAAAGAAAACTTTGGGCATCATTACCTTACCTATCAATGTAGGTCTGGTTATCCTGAATACTCCTTTTCATGTTATGCCTGGACCTCTTAATTATAACCTCCTTTTGGGTAGAGCTTGGTTGCATGAGATGCATGATGTTCCCTCCACCCTTCATCATAAAGTCAAGTTTATCCACAACAATAAGATATATACACTTCATGCAGATGATGCACCAAATCCTTGTTTAAATATTCAAACCCAGAATATTCCTATTCCTAATAGTAATCCTCCTTCCTCTAATTCTCTTCTTGGAGATGATTGGGGAACCCTCGATTTTAATCCTAACTTTTTTGGAGAGTATAAGTTTTCTGATCTTGATTTTATGAAGTAACAAAGAGAGTTTGAACAATGAGTTTTTGTTTCTACTTCTAATGCCCTTCGTAATAATTTTGTCACTGCTTCTACCCACTATGAATATGTCAAACCTACTAGTAATTACATAGTGACTACTGACGTTCCATTGACTCCTTTTGATATGGCTTCTCCTTATGGTCTTGGTTATCATTTACTGTTTAAACAAGGATTCCATAGTCAAGGATGTGGTAAGCATAAACAAGGAATTCAAATTCCCTTACAGAATGGGGGGCATGAGCATTTGTATGGATTTAATCCTCAACAAAACATCAATGTTACCAATAGCTCAAATAACACTTCAAAACATGATGACCCTAGGAAGAAATTTGACCAAGAAGTTCTTTTGTCTAAACTCTTTCATGCTAAGATGATTACTAGACCTAAACACAAAAAGAAACATAGTCCACACTTGAAGACTCTTCCTTTTTGTTTGTATCGTTAATTTCATGATCACTCTACTAATGAATGTCAAGCTTTACATTATAAGATTAGGCATCTCATTGATAGTAAATTTATTTATATATCATGTGGCAACGAGCTGTATTTCAATCCTATTTTCTCTAAATAACATTTATATTCCTATTATGGAACTCTACATTATGTAAAAAATGTTAGCCTAATCTTTGGGGGCTCATTGTCTTGCATAGTGTTGTGAGCGATATAATAGGTCAACTTTCATCCTTGTTCCTATGCTTGGGGGGAAAGGATGCCATCTCTTTCTTTTTTGTCTTTCCGGGATCCACTTTTCCTTGGTTAAGCAGTATCTATCTATTATGTGATATCCATTCATACATGAAAACTTTGGTTTGCATTGAGGATCTTTGACCTTGATTATAACCTATTTCTTTGTTTGACATTGGGTTTCCATGGTTGATAAATCTCTCACCTTGGAAACTGAATCGTGTGATATCCCTCACAAGGGTTACTTTTTCACTTTTTGCATGATATCTCTTTGCATTCATCCCTTCCATGACCTCATAGGACATATGACCTTCTTGGCTTGGATTGTGTGTTGTCTATGGATATTGTCTTGATGTTGAAGAAGGCTTTATCCTTGTTCTTTTCTTTCCTTAATATGCCAAAATAGTATGTATTTTTTCCATCTTAAGGAGGGGGCATATATACGGCCTCCCTTGTTCTATATTATGTATTTTTGTTCTAACCTTTTGTTTTCAGTCATGCTAAATCCTTAGAAGGTAACGCACATAAGTTGCTAAATCCTGAAGAGATACACATTTTACAAATGTATTCCATGGTGATATAGGGATCCATGGGTACTTTGTAAAAGTCATCAGAAGATGCACTACATACATGCACAAAGCCTCCAAAAGGCACAAAAATTTATGGGGGTGACTATCAAGTGCTTTCTTGGTGGGTCATCCTATCCTTTTTTTGGTTCAAAGTGAGATACACACATCTTACTGGGTAGGGTAATCACACCCTCTCTCTTTTTCTTTAACTGGTGATGTCTCTCTTATCATGATCTTAGGGTTGATAAAGAATTAATTCCCTTGAGGGCTTGAGGATTTATTTTTCCCTTTTGATTCCAAAAATATTATATATTCTTCATGATCTCCTTTACCAAGAGTTTGCATCGAGTCCATACTCTTGCTAAAGTGGGGGCTAAATGTATCGTCAAAAAATGGAAGCACTTCCATTTTGGACTGGTTTAGCCCTCCAAGTAAGTGGCTTGGGGTCATGTCAAGTGCCTTGAATGGGTATCTGACTTGGATCTAGCTTTCCTCCCTATTCTACCCCATTTCCCACTTTTTCCAGCCTATTTCTGACACTCCTGAACTCCGAACTGGGATTTTGGCCTCAGGGTCAAGGTCGGCCTTTTTGGGTCAAGGTCGACCTCAACCTTGACCTAGGTCAAGGATGACCTCAACCTTGACCTAGGTCAAGGAAGACCTTGACCTTGACCTAGGTAAAGGACAACCTTGACCTTGACCTAGGTCATAATCAACCTTTTTCTGACTTTTGGTCCAAATCCCAGATTTCCAGGATTTTCGGATGTCGGGTTTTGGAAAGAGTTAATTCCCGCTTCCGAGTCAGCTATTTTAGTCTTTGAAGCAAATATTCTTAAATTTTATTTGATATAGGTCCACTTCTATGAGTATAGGTCTAATGGGAATTTAATTCTCCTATGTTGGTCGCTCTAGAAGATTGTGCCCTAGATTGCTATCAAAGGAAGCATTCTCCTCTCATATTCTCTAACCATGAAATCATAAGGCACTTGAAGCAAGTAATAATTCATTTAAGAAAGCATCTACTCTCAAGCATTCAAGAATTTCTCAATCACTCACTTCATCAAGGAGATCCATTGGTATCCATTGAAGGATTCAAGCTCTATGGAGCCCTCTTGTTGAAGATTTCTCCATCCACATTCCTCCAAACTTCTTCCTCATCCAAGATCCATTCAAGATTGGTGTTGAAGATCTACAAGAAATTGATTGAAGACATCCTAAATTCTACATTCTACATTTTATATCCATTTGGTGCATCCATACTTGTGGATTCAAGGATTCGAATCCTCCACAAGGACCTTTTACATGAGAAAGGTGAATTGTTTCATTTACTTTGTTTATTCCTGCAATTTCAATTATATATATATTTGAGGTTAATTCTAAAACCGGGGTTTGACCAAGGAAAACCCCTCTCCCCCAAAAAACAAATCATTTTTCTTGTAGGCACAGGTTCGGAACAGTAGATTGGGACGGAGATTTGGACACCCTTTTCGGCAAACTTTTGGGATCCAAAAATAGAATTTCAGTCTGAGACTTTTTCAATTCTGCCCTAGGGTGCAATTGGAAATTTTGGTCAATGGTGACATTGACTTGAGGGTACAAATTGGAACTTTTTCATAACAGAAAAATAATTCTGAGTTTTGTTCATCTCTGCGTTTCTATTCCAGATCCAGTCTTAGATTTTCCAAAAACTCAACACAGGCTTCAGAAAATAGTATTCTTCAGATCTGCAATATTCCAAGGTTAGTACATTTCTCCTATTCAATTAAATTAAGGTTATCAATCTATCTAAATCTATTTCACATTCAAATCAATAAATAAATGGGTACTTAAGATCTCCCTTTTTATTCTTATTTCCAAATGATGGATTCTTTTATGCATTGATCCTTCCATTTTGGATAAATCAAATTGAATATTTCATTTGTACATCTAAGGATAAAAGGAGAGTATGTTATTTACCCCTACATTTCAATAAACAACCAAATAAAATATTTAAAATGTAAGATAGGATAATAACAAACCCTAAAAATTAACCATATCTATTTTCTTATCTTATAGTATGATCTCTTCTGTCACTTGCACTTTAGTTTTGTAGACAGGTGTCAAGATCTAAGAACATTTGTAATCACTTCTTCAGTATATGTGCTTCCTAAGTTTCTAATCCCTGTAACAACCTCTATAACCCTATGAACATATGCTCTGACATTCTCATCATATCACATTCTTAAATTTTCCATCTTAGTCTTCCAATTCTACAATTTTTATTTCGTAGTAAACTTATCTCCTTCATATAGTGCCTCTAGTCTTGTCCAGATTTTGTGTGTAGAATCCAAGTCTTTAACCTCTATCAATTCACCCTCAGAGAGTGTATTGATCAATGATTCTTTAGAAACCATATTACAACTGAATAACTTCTTTTCATCTGCATCTGTAGTATCTAATTCATCTCCAGTCTTGATCTTCTCATCCTTCTTAGTAATCATCTAGTAATAAATCCCTAAGCAAAGTAGGTGATTTCTCATCTTGTTCTTCCAACTATCAAAATTTTCAAGATCAAGTTTTGGACTATCCTTCTTGTAGTGCGCCATCTTCTAAATCTCCTCAAGATGTTAAACTTTCTCTCAAAGGACCACAAGCTCTGATACCAATTTTTAGCAATAAAATTCCACCAACACAACTGAGAGGGGGGTGAATAAGTTGTGAGCCAAATAAAATTAATCTTTAAACTTTTTAATGATGACATGTAACTGATTGAATGTTTGAAGATGTTAATTTGATCACCAAAATGCAGAAGGATAATGCAAGATATTAAATCAGTTAATGGATTGTATTGTCATTGATGTCAACTTGATATAATCTAATCGATTATAATCAAAGTATCAAAGACTTCAGAGAATCAGAGAGATAAAGAGTATGCTTTCAGTAATGCATAAAAGACAAGCATTCAGAATGTGACTTCAAACACCAATGGTCAGTGGACACCAATGGACAGAGATCATCGAAAGTCAAGTCACCTAATGTAAGTTACCTAAAAGTATTTGGAAGTAAATGTTACATTTTGAAGGAATCTAGAAAAGGAAAATTTGATGTGAAAGGTGATGAAGGTATATTCTTTGGATATTCTTGCAAAAGTAAAGCA
>MU225615.1:56898-68892 GCA_018584345.1 Thuja plicata | reverse complement strand
TAAGGTTAATTCACCGAGTAACAGTAATATATATATTAAAGACATCTAAGGGACTTGTGGATTTATTTTTGTGGTAACTGATTCACCCCTCCCCTCTCAGTTACTCCATCCTTATTTCCAACAATTGTTCAATACTTAGATACTGAATATGTGTTGCCTACAGGACCTCACACTCTTGAACAATTAAGAGTAAAGCATGAGCACAATTGCATGATGATAGAGCTTGCATCATCACTGGTGCAGGAGCACCCTAAATGAACCAAGTTTTCCTATGGAACTTAGGGTTTCCATTAAGGTCCTAAGAGGCCTCTAGGTATGTTAGAACAATGGTTTAATCATTGGACTCCTTTGTAAGACCATAGTTCCAAGATTGGCATCCTATGAGCCTTTGGTCAACTATTGGTCAATGATGGTAAAAAAGCCTAGGAATAGGTTTTTTTTGTGTTTTTCATGTTTGGATCCACTAGAAATCACAAAAAGAAGGTTGAGACCAAGTTTGGTCATCAAACTTGCAAAATATGCAAAAGTTGCTCAAAAGTTGTCAAGCAACTTTTGAGCAAACTTGACAACTTTTGTCAAATACTTGTAAAACAACTCCCAAACGGCTAGTTTCTTAAAATATTTTATGTAACCATTTTTATTTCCTACAAAATCTCTTTCAGGTGGGTGGTAGGCTAATGATGTAATTTTTCCATTACGAATCAATAAAATATAACCATTTCTCTACAAATCCCGAGGATAGTCAATCAGTACGGATTGGTACGGACAGAAGGAAATGAAAGTATGACACTAAAAATTTTTCTTGTGAAACTTATTTCATTTTCATTTGGTTTCATGTGTTGATCAATCATACTTTGAAAGTTATTGAATTTGTAATCCCACTGCCTGGTTTGTAGGCCCTAAATCAAGGTTTCTTAAAGAATTAAGTGTATTTCTCTTTTCCACCATGGGAATTCAATGAACCTTGGTGTAAAGAATGTTTTTATGATGTTATTAAAGAATTTTCAGGATAGGTTCACCAAAATGCAGGGAGATGGGCTTGCCTTGACGCCCTAGGTGTATATTACTATGTATGCACCATTCACAGAATAGTACAGTCAACATAACTCTCGATTGGGGATTCATCAGAGGCTCTAAATCGCTGTAGGTTATCCTTATACATGCCCTCACATGTTCCAATTATTATTTTTGGCATTGGATGCAAGGAATGAGTACTTTTAGTGTAAGTGTTTTCCAAATTAGGGTTAATTGTTATAGTCTTTTTGTGTATCTTCTTGCTTTTCCTTCACCTTCATGTTTTGGTGCCTAAGTCTAAGATCTTAGGCCAAAAAGGGTGTCTGAATCCCTAATCCATTCTAGGGGTGATGTGGAAGAATATTTTTTAAGATCAAATATCCTTCGGGAAAAAGCTACAAGCCTAGTATTGAGTTTGTAAAGCAACTATGTCTTGTAGGTTGCAAAGGATGGAAAGAACCATTGGAACTATTTTTTAGGGACCTAAATAGACCACACCTCTAACTATAGGTCATCCCTAGTCCTATAAGTCACTTTTGGGGTATTTTTGATAATTTGGGTCAAGTGCTTGAGAAGCCAATCTTGGTAGTTGGTGTTTTAGGATTGGTGAGACCTAGTGATTAGGTTACCCTTGGGGTATTGGGTTGTGATAACCTTAACCAAGTCCTTCCCCACACTTGTGATAAGTGTGAAGCATTTTTGCCTTAAGGGTTGGGTGTTTAGTGGTGTATTTCCCTATGTGAGTCCTTTGGAGGCTTCCTACTGCCCACTCTACATCAAGTGGTATCAGAGTTATGTTTTCTCCTGAGGATGAAGATATCCCTTCAAGGGTTACAAACATTGAAATAGCAAAGATGGTGAGAGAACAGAGGGAAGCAAATGCAACCTTGACAATAAGACTCCAAGAGTTGGAGAACAAGGTAGAGAGGGGAAAAGAAGACATCTCTGGTGGTGAAGAAGGGAGTGAAGAGGAAGATGACAACCCTGATCAGGATGTGAACATTCCTGCATACCAGAGACCCCTTCTAGATGCCTTGAAATCTATGGGGAGAAGAACCATGGAGGATAAGTTGGATTTGCCAACTTTCAATGGGAAGATGAATGCAGACTTGGCCTTGGATTGGATAGAGGCCTTGACAAGCTTCTTTGAGTGTGAGGACATCCCTAAGAAGCAGAGAGTGAATATAGAAAGATCCAAGTTGAAGGGGGCAGCCCTAACTTGGTGGAACTTCATCCAAACAGAGAGGGTGAAGAATGAGAAGAGTATGATCTCTTCATGGAAAAAAATGATTGCATTGGTCAAAGAGACATATTTGCTTGAAGACTATGGGGTACAACTCCATAGAAGGAATAAAAGCCTAAAGCAAAAAGACATGGATGTAGGTTCATACACCGAGGAGTTCCTAAAACTATGCATGAAGACAAATGTGGCAGAAGATGAAGAAGAAAAGCTAGGAAGGTATATGAATGGTCTTAAGGTATCCATTCAAGAGGAACTTAGCCTACACTACCCTACCACAGTAAAAAAGTGTTATCAAATGGCACTCAAGGTAGAGGATAAATGGAAGAGAAAGAAAGAGTTTAGAAAAGGGAAAAGCAATGATAGTGGGAAGAACTTTAGAGGTAAAGAGGAACCTCTTGGAATAGAGTATAATACAGTGGTAATAGCAGAAGGACCCCTAACCAAGGAGACAAATAAAATAGTTCCTCAAACTTTAGAAGAAACTATAGAGGGAGAAGACCCTTCAATAGGGGAAGAACAAACACAAGAAGAGTAAATGGACCACTAAGGTTTTAATACTGCAATCAGTTGGGACACCATGCAGGAAGATGCCTTGAGAAGAGAAACAATAACAACCAAGGAGAAATGAGAACACAACTCATTCAAGAGGACAAGAAAGAAGACAATGAAAATGCAAGGGACTTAGAACCAGAGGAAGGAACATTCCTAATGATGAGACAAGTCTTTCTTCAAGTACCACAAATCCAAGAACCTCCTCAAAGGAAGAATCTTTTCAAAACAAAGATCAAATGCCATGGGAAGGTATGTAATTTTCTTGTAGATTCTGGTTCAACTAAAAATTTAGTATCTATTGAAATGGTTCAGAAGATAAATCTTCCTAAGAAGCCACATCCTTTCCCATATCATGTCTCTTTGTTAACAAAAGGCCAACAAACCTTAGCAACTGAACAAGCTTGGATAGAGTTCTCTATAGCAGACTTTAAGGACAAAGTACTTTGTGATGTTGTTGAAATGGATGCCTCCCACATCCTTCTAGGAAGACCTTGGAAATATGATGTAGATGCCACATACCATTGTAGGAAGAACACCTATTCTATCACCAAAGATGGAAAAACTTTCACCATGAAGCCCCTATTGGATGCCAAAACAGAGAAAGAATCCACTGTTATCACTTTGGGAGAAAAAGAAATGTTAAAAGTATTGAGGGAGCCTGAAACTAAAGTCTTTGTCCTAATCTCCAAGCCCAAGGATAGCATAAGGTCTGATAATAATGATCATATACTAGATGAAGTTTAGGAATTACTCACAAAATATAGTGATGTCACTGCTACTGACCTGCCCACAAGCCTCCCTCCCTTAAGAGATATCAGTCACCAAATAGACTTGATACCTGGTTCCTCCTTACCTAACAAGGCCCCATACAAAATGACACCAGTTCAACATGCAGAGATTGCAAGGCAAGTCAGTGAATTTTTAGAGAAGGGAATAATTCAGAAAAGTCTCAGTCCATGTGTTGTCCCATCAGTTTTAGCCCCTAAAAAGGATGGCAAGTGGAGATTATGTACTGACAGCAGGGCCTTAAACAAAATCACAATAAGATACAGGTTCCCCATTCCAAGAATGGAAGATTTACTTGACCAATTAGGCACTGCTTTTTACTTTACAAAGATTGATTTAAAATCAGGCTATCACCAAATTAGATAAAGCCAGGTGATGAATGGAAGATAGCGTTTAAGAAAATTGAAGGTTTGTTTGAGTGGCTTGTTATGCCATTTGGCTTGAGTAATACCCCTAGTACATTCATGAGGCTCATGAATGAGGTCTTCATTGATTTTATTGGCAATTTTGTGGTCATATATTTGGATGACATTATGATTTATAGTCATAGCAAAGAGGAACAACTTAATCATGTTGAGCAAGTTTTGAAGAGACTCTATCAGCACAAGTTAGTGATTAACTTGGAAAAGGGTATGTTCATGAAGAAGGAACTTGTTTTCCTATTATTTTTCATCTCCCAAGGTACCCTCAAAATGGATCCAGAGAAGGTTGAAGCAATTGTCAACTGGCCTCCACCAAAGAACCAAGGTGATGTTAGAAGCTTTCATGGTTTAGCAACTTTTTATAGAAATTTTATTAAGAACTTTAGCCAAGTGTGTGCTCCTATGTTGGACACTATAAAAGGTGGAAAGAAGACCAAATTTGAATGGACTAAAGAAGCTGCAGATGCATTCTAATATCTCAAGAATAGAGTGGCCCAATACCCAATCCTAGTGCTCCCTGACTTCAACAAGGTATTCACTGTTGAAACAGATGCAAACAACTTGGCTATAGGTGCAGTCTTGAGCCAAGAAGGTAAGGCTATAGCATTTTTTTCAGAAAAATTGAATGATGCAAAGAAGAGGTATTCTACATATGATTTAGAAATTTATGCAATGGTAAAAGCCTTGCAAAAGTGGAGACACTACTTTATCCCTAAAGAATTCATTGTTTATACTGATAACCATGCACTAAGTTTTCTAAACAGTTGGGAGAAGCTTGGAGTAAAACACATCAAATGGATGGAGCAGTTGCAGGCCTATACCTTCAATATAAAGCACAAAAAGGGGGTGGAAAACAAAATGGTTGATGACCTAAGTAGAAGGTTTGAATTGGTTGAAGAAGTACAACTTTAGAGTGTAGGGATTGACTCCCTAAAACACCTATATGCTGATGACCCAAAATTTGGAGAAATTTTTGAGGTGTGCACTAAAATGGTAGACAAATACCATACTAATTTTTCTGATTTCCTGATTCAGGATGGACTCTTGTTTAAAGGAGCCCAATTGTGCATTCCTAAATATTCCATGAGAATAAATATTATTAAACAGAAACACTATGGTGGCTTAGGAGGACATTTTGGGATAGATAAAACCACAGATTTAGTGAAGAGAAGTTATTTTTGGCCAAAGATGGGGAATGAAGTTAAGAAGTTTGTAGAATCTTGTTCTATTTTCCAACAAGAAAAGGGTGTATCCACTAACCAAGGACTATACCAACCCCTACCAATTCCCTCTAGGCCATGAGAATCAATTTCAATGGACTTTGTAATGTGATTACCAAGAAAAAAAAAAGGTTATGATAGTGTTTTTGTCATTATGGACAGATTTAGTAAAATGGTGCATTTTGTTCCTTGCAAGAGCACCAATGATGCTTCCCATATAGCACACCTATTCTTTAAGGAAGTGGTTAGAATCCATGGTCTACCACAAACAATAGTCTCTAACAGATATGTGAAGTTTCAAGGTCACTTTTGGAGGACACTTTTCAAGAAATTGGGCACCAATCTGACTTATAGTTCAGCATACCACCCACAAACAAATGCAAAAATGGAGGTGATAAACAGATCTCTTGGGAATCTCCTAAGATGCCTTACAAAATAGTACACCCAAAGTTGGGATATGATCTTACCTCAGGTAGAGTTTGAATTCAATGACTCCATGAACAGATCCACTGGAAAGACACCATTCCAAACAGTGTATGGACTTCATCCAAAAGGTCAATTGGACTTAGTGGAGTTACCCTCTGATTTTAGAGTTAGTGCACAAGGAGAGGAATTAGCCAAACTGATCTCTAAAGTGAAGACATAAGTGAAAGAGTCACTACAACAGTCCACCATGAAATATAAAGCACAAGAAGACAAGAGAAGGAGAGAGATTCATTTCAAGGTTGGAGATAAGGTATGGGCATACCTAAGGAAGGAGAGACTCCCTAAAGGTAGATACTCAAAGTTGTACATGAAGAAAGTTGGACCATGCACCATCCTCAACAAGATGGGTGAAAATGCATATGAAATATCTTTGCCTCCTACCTTACTGATTTCTCCCATTTTTAATATTGAAGACCTCACCCCTTACAAGTGTGTTGCAGATATTACTAATATGCAGGGTTCACGTGATGAGGATGATGGAGACTATGTGACCGATCTCCCACAAAGCAAACCAATAGAGTTAGACACAATTTTGGAATCCAAAGTGTTAAAGAAAACAAGGAAAACTAAGTGCATAAAATATTTAGTGAAATGTAAAGGACTCAATCCAATAGATGCTACCTGGATGACAGAGGAACAGATCCAACAACATGGAACCATTGTTGACCAGTTAACCTCAAGTGGGAACTTGAGTTCAAATCTCATGCGGAGTATGGTGCAGGATCACCCTGAATGAACCAAGTGTTCCTATGGAACTTAGGGTTTACATTAAGGTCCTAGGAGGCCTCTAGTTATGTTAGAACAATGGGTTAATCATTGGACTCCTTTGTAAGACCATAGTTCCAAGATTGGCATCCTATTTGCCCTTGGTCAAATATTGGTAAATGATGGTCCAAAACCCTAGGAATAGGTTTTTTTTGTTTTTTTCATGTTTGGATCCACTAGGGATCACAAAAATAAGGTTGAGACCAAGTTTGGTCATCAAACTTGCAAAATTGAAAAATATGCAAAAGTTGCTCAAAAGTTGTCAAGCAACTTTTGAGCAAACTTGACGACTTTTGTCAAATACTTGTAAAACAACTCCCAAATGGCTAGTTGGTTCAAATATGTTATGTAACCTTTGGGAGTTCCTACAAAATCCCTTTCATGTGGGTGGTAGGCTAATGATGTAATTTTGGCATTAAGAATCAATAAAATATAACCATTTCTCTGCAAATATTAAGGACAGTCGATCAGTATGGATTGGTACAGGAAGAAGGACATGAAAGTCTAACACCAAAGGTTTTTCTTGTGAACCTTCTTTTATTTTAATTTTGTTTCATGTGTTGATCAATCATACTTTCAAATTTATTGAATTTGTAATCCCATTGCCTGGTTTGTAGGCCCTAAATCAGCGTTTCTTAAAGAATTGAGTGTATTTCTCTTTTCCACCATGGGAATTCAATGACCCTTGGTGGAAAGCATTTTTTTATGATTTTCTTAAAGAATTTACAGGATAGGTTCACCAAAATTCAAGGAGATGGGCTAGTCGTGATGCCCTAGGTGTATATTGCTATGTATGCACCATTCACAGAATAGTATAGTCAGCATAACTCTCAATTGGGGATTCATCAAAGGCTCTAAATCAGTGTAGGTTATCCTTATACATTCCCTCACATGTTCCAATTATTATTTTCATCATTGGATGCAAGGAAGGAGTACTTGTAGTGTAAGTGTTGTCCAAATTAGGGCTAATTGTAGTAGCCTTTTTGTGTATCTTCTTGCTTTTCCTTCACCTTAATTTTTTGGTGCTTAAGTATAAGATATTAGGCCATAAAGGGTGTCTTAATCCATAATCCATTCTAGGGATTATGTGGAATAATATTGTTTAAGATCAAATATCCTTCGGGAAAAGGCTAAGCACCTAGTATTGAGTTTGTGAAGCAACTATGTCTTGTAGGTTGCAAAGGATGGAAAGAACCATTGGAACTATTTTCTAGGGACCTAAATAGACCATACCTATGAGTATAGTTCACCCCTGGTCCTATAAGTCACTTTTTGGGTATTGTTGATAATTTGGGTCAAGTGCTTGAGAAGCCAATCTTGGTAGTTGGTGTTTTAGGATTGGTGAGACCTAGTGATTAGGTTACCCTTGGGGTATTGGGTTGTGATAACCTTAACCAAGTCCTTCCCCACATTTTTGATAAGTGTGAAGCATTTTTTCCTTAAGAGTTGGGTGTTTAGTGGTGTATTTCCCTATTTGAGTCCTTTGGAGGCTTCCTACTGCCCACTCTGCATCAATCACTCTTTGATGTTGAGCTTGAAGATGTCAAAACCTACACCTCTACAAAGAAAATATGGGATAATTTGAAGATGGTACATGGAGGAGATGCTAATGTACTAAGAGTAAAGTCATAAAGCCTAAGAGGGAGGTTTGATGACCTAAGGATGAAAGAAGGAGAAAATATCACTCAGTATAGCTGCAGAATCAAAGAGGTAGTAAATGCTATCTGAGGAGTTGGAGGTGTACTTGAAGAGGAGATAGTGGTAAGTAAAATAACTAGAACCTTATTGCTTGTGTATTCTATTAGAGTTTCTTCTATTTAAGAAATGAGAGCAGTTACAAACAATACAGTTACTCTAGATAGTCTGATCAGTAGAATAATTTCATTCGAGATGAATAACTTTGACAATAGTGTCTTACCATCTATAGAATCTGCATTCAAATATTATTTAAAGATAAGTAACTCAAGTCATAGACATGCTGTTAGAAATGATAGTGACAATGATAATGAGGATCAAGGACTTGATGAGATTGAAGCACTTATGGCCAAAAGATTGCAGAGAGGTAAAGGTAGATACCAAGGTAAATTACCACTTGTATGTTTCAATTGTAAATAGGTTGGACACTTTGCTGCAAGATTTCTAAACAGGAGAAAATATGATAGAGGAAATGACAGATCATATGAGAAGAAGTTTGACAAAGGTGATAACAGAGATTACCAGAGAAACTGACAATTTGACAAAAGAGATACCCAAGACTACAAGGACAAAGGGAAGAAATCTTGTTACCTAGCTGAGAACAGAGTTGATGACATTGACACCAAATCAGAAGAAGCCAATGAGATGGTATTTGTAGCCATGAAAGATGATTTAGATTAAGATGAAGAAAGGTATGTAGAAACTGCACTCATATCTAAAGTTAGTAAAAATGATGTCTGGATCATAGATAGTGGATGCACTCACCATATGACCAGTGATAAACAAAAGTTTTAGAATTTTGAATACTATAATGGTGGTTCAGTGAGAATGGGAAATGATACACCTTGTCTAGTCCAAGGTAAAGGAACTATAATGTTTAATAACCTAATCAAATGTGAAAATTCTTATTGGGTAAAAGGACTAAATTATAATTTGTTAAGTGTTTCACATCTAAACAATTCATGTCACAGAGTAGCATTTGAAAATAAGAAGGCAAAGATATACAATGAATCAGGAAGGTTGATTGGTACTGGTGAGCAGACAAAAGGTAACCTTTTCTATCTTGATGACACTAACACCACTTGTTTAATGGCTAGAAATGAAGACACATAGTTGTGGCACAAAATATTGTGTCATGTGAACTTTGAAAACATGATAAAGATAAGAAACAAAAGGAATGTCAGAGGCTTACCGAGCATGACTAAGCCCAAGCATATCATGTGTAAAAATTGTTAAAGAGGTAAGATGAAAAAGTCTAGTTTCAAGAGTAAAACCCATACATCTAATGCATTTCTAGAATTAGTCCATACATATCTATGTGGACCCATGAGGACAAAGAGCTACTACAGAGATAAGTATTTTATTCTCTTTGTTGATGATTATTCTAGAATTATGACAGTCATGTTCTTAAAAGATAAATCAGAAGCATTTGAGATGTTTAAATGGTATAAAGCAATGGTAGAAAAACAAAGTGAAAAGAAATTGAAATTATTAAGGTCAATTATAGGAGGAGAATTTACTTCAGAAGAATTCACTAACTATTGCAATGAACATGGAATTAAAAGACAGGTTTCTGCACCGAGGACACCACAGCAAAATGGAATTGCTGAGAGGAGAAACAAATCAATTGTTGACTATGCAAGAACATTGATGATTGAGAAAAAAATCACTCAAACCTTCTGGAGGGAAGCTGTCAGTACTGTTGTCTACACATTAAACAGAGTACAGTTTAAGGACACAAAGAAGAAAACCTATGAGCTTTGGTATGGTCATACACCCAATGTAAGTTACTTCAGAATCTTTGGTAGTCAATGTTATATTTTGAAGGATGATAGAAATGGAAAACTTGACTCCAAAAGTGATGAAGGTATCTTTCTACGGTACTCAACCAAAATCAAGGCTTATAAATTTCTTAACAAGTCATCTAACAAAATCATTGAAAGTGCAAATGTGAAAATAGATGATTTTGCATAAAAGAATGATAAGGAAAGAAAAAAGGAACCAGAGGATTGCAACAGGTTTGTTTATACAGAACCTGACACTCTACCCGAGCAATAGTGTATCGCTCCCAAGCATCAAAACATTCCACCCGAGCATCAGGCTACAATTACTAAAAAATCAATAAAATGCTCAAGATGATGTTCTGAACAATGGAGATCAGAATGAAGGTCAAGAAGATGATCAGAATGATGAACACAGAGTTGAACCGAAACTTGCCAAGTATGTCACAAGAAATCATCCATAGAATCAAATCATAGGACACAAGAAGGCTGAAACAAGAACAAGAAGTAAGTCACTAAATAGTAGATGTTTACTTTGTGATTTTGAGCCTAAATTTGTCAACACTGCACTTGAGAAGGAAGAATGGGTCAGTGCTATGAATAAATAAATAGAACAGATTGAGAAGAACAATACATGGACACTAGTACTGAGACCAAATGACAAGAATGTCATCAGTACCAAATGGATATTCAGAAACAAGATGAATGAGAATGGAGGAGTCACCAGAAACAAAGCAAGGTTAGTATGCAAGGGATATGCACAAGAAGAAGGTATTGATTATGTTAGGGTTTTTTCTTGCATGAAACACAGTGCTTGATAAACTACTTGAACACTATACCCTTTAATATTGCTTCAAGCCAAGAAAGTCTAATTGCTAAGGATTGAACAAAATCCTTCTTTGTTTTTGAGCCCCACATATACTCAGGAAGGTTTTACCTCTTTATGATTACTAATTACACAGTATATATTAATGTGGAAACTAATTTTCTATTAGGAGTTATTGAGCCAACTTATGAAACACTCTTCATATGAACAAGCATAACCAAATTCAAAACTTAACAAGAAAAACCATGATTGTAAATATAGCATAAACCAGTGATACAAGGACTTTCATCCTTCTTCATTTTAAGGAGGGATAACCTAGTTGATTCACTCTCTAAGGAATCACTAAGATGGACAATATCCTGCTGATATGAGTCCTTAATGAGTTCAGCTCATTTGTTCTAAAAACTAGATGAAATTGATTAATTTGTGTATAACTGAATGGAGAAAACACTTGTTCAGCAAAATCTAGATCAGTGCTTATTCCTTGGGAAAAGAGTCAATGAAAACATATGTCAACAATGATAAATTAATGCAATATTGAAGAATGCCTTACAAACTTCATACAATCCAGATTGGATGCCTTACAAATAATCTACTCAACTCAATACTTCTTCATCAAATCTTCACAACCATGTCCTACTCTCTGAAACCACTCATGAAATTTTTCTCTCTCCTTGAGAAAGACTCACAAACAATTAGACACACTACCTTGTAGTAGGCATATTTCAGATGCCTTACAAAAGAACTATACTAGAGCATAAACACAATCAAAAGAGACAAGACAACAATGAGTAGGAACTGCACTGTATTCTCATTAATCCAAATTATTTCCAAATATCCAGACAGTAAACTCAAGAACTAAACCTGAAAATAAAGTATGCTTTAGAATAGAAATCTTCAAACCAATGGTAACTTGTACTGAACCAAGTAGAGACAGGAACCAGAACAAGACCAGGAACCTCCACCAGAACCCTCAAAACAGAGAGAAGAAGGAAATAAATAGAACCCAAGAAACCCTAATATTTATGAGCAATTCACACCTGTCCCTTTTAAAATTTGATCATACTTGCTATTGAAAATGTTAGAATATGTAATCTTTCCTTGGTGAAATATATTATAAACCAAGGTAGTTTAGTTTATTTATTATGTAAGTAGGAGATTCCTATAGAATCCCTACATGAACGCATGTCCTCTTGTCCATGTG
>MU225615.1:32970-51962 GCA_018584345.1 Thuja plicata | reverse complement strand
GTCTCCCTTGTTGTTTCTTTTTGGTGTATGCTCTAAGGAATAGTTTAATTCATGATAATCTTCCTTTTTCCTAACTCATTTGGATTAATATGTTCCTAGCTCGAATTTGATTATCCATTTTAACAGAAAAACCTAATTTCATTTTGTCCTTTCAAAAATATGACTCTAATCTCTGTCGGTGACTTCAAAGCCTATTTTCAACTGCCTCCAAAGTCTGGTTTTTGCTTGCCCCTTCAAAACTGATCTAATCTGATATTATTTGTCTTTTGTCCGTGAATGTTTTTACAAATCTGATTTGATTTTCAATCTCTGCAAAATATCTGATTTCATTCTCCAAAAACATCCATCGGGAAAGCCTCTTCATCAAGATCTGCAAATACATTTCTGAAGACTATAGAAAAAAGATTATGAAGTTTTAATACTTCACTTTTTCACATTATTTCAATATTTCTGCACTTTATATCTCCTTTATGTGCAAATATGATTTCAACTCATCCATTTCAAATATGATTCTATCCTCTAAAAATCTAATTCTATCCTCTGAAAATCTGATTTCCATCTATCTCTGAAAAGCCCTTGCTAATCCAATCATTATCTTGCAAAAATATGATTTCATTTTCTGATCCAAAATCCTCTGAGAATATACATTTAAATCCTTGCAATAAAAAACTATAGAATTCTTTTAAAAATTATCCTGTGCACATTTCTATGTCTTTGAAATCCTCAATTTTCTACATTTTTGACCAAACTTTACCAGAAATTGACATGTGGCATATGCTTGTTAGCTGCTCCTGACTAGTCTTTAACTGCACTTTTAACCCTGGGTCACTTTTTCCTCTTTGTCTCCAAGTCTCTGAGAAATTTTCCTAACCATGGTCTGATTTGGAGACTTGGAGACTAGCGTTAGTCTCCAAGTCTCTGAATGAAATTTGACTTACCATTTATAATTGGTGACCATGCGACTGCCTCAGTCTCCATGTCTCTGAAAATTTTTGACTTAACCACTAACATTCAGCGACCTCGCAACTAGCATCTGGCGGCTAACATTTTTCATCTGGCGACCACGCGACTGGTGGTTATCTCTGGTCGCGGTGGTTATCTCTAGCATCTGGCGACCTCGCGACTAACCACTAGCGGTCAGTCACCAAGTCTCAGCGATTTTCTCCTTCTTCTAGCAACCATGCGACTAGATGCCATGTGTCACTTTCATCCTCATCATCGTCGATGTCATCTTCTGCAAAATTTGGCCTTTTACACTCTGACATGCATCCCAATGCACTCTGCCAACTATCATCCACGCGTGCATGAAGGAAACCTCTCAGTTTGCTTCATACTCTATATTTTTGTTGCCTGTGTTTTAAATACCTTAGAACTCCATTTCGGGCTGAATGTGGGACTAAATCCCCCAATGCTGTTAAAGCATTTTCAAATTTTGGCTCAAAATGAGGGGGTCCCACCATGCATTTAACCTCCAGTATTATAGAGCCCGCCAAGAGCCTCTGGGCTCTTCTTCTTATTTCATATACAAAGTGTTGGAGTATATAAATGTTAAAAAATGCCATTGCCCAGCAAATGTGGGATATTATGTTTTCACTGTTTTCAGGTTTTCTGAAACTTCACTGAGTGTTGCTCACTAATGGCTAACCTTTCTTGCTAATTTTTATGGGAATATGCTTCCAGTAGGCTGGGCACCCCCCTCTACGATTTCCATATTTGCAAATTTTAAAGTTTAAAAATCTCTCTCCAGTCTGCGTAACATGCCAGAAACTAAACTTTGATATCTCTTTTTTCTGCAATAAGATTCCTTCTTGTTTCCATGTCTGGGCCATTGATGGGCGTACCTACATTTGTTATGAAATGTTTCAATGCTCTCTCCATTTTGCGTGAGAAAACTCCCTCTTACTCTGCGTAATCCATGCAACAAATGTCAATTTGTATTCAAATCCATCCTTTGATCATCTGCGTAGATTACTTGTATTGTGTTTGCAATGTAATTTGCAAGTTTTCATGTCTAAAACTGTGGCAATCTTCCTCCATTACACGACATTTTCATTTTCCAATCTGTCCAATCCCTTGCATTGTTTGATTTATGTTTTCCTTTTAAAAGATTTAAAACTGCATCTCAAATGTTGCGTGGGAGTCTTCAATTGGGTGTTGGATCCCTTTTGTAATTTCAAATATTCAAAACAACACTGGCTCTCTATCTGCTATGTGAGTATTAGTAATGAATTTTTTTTCCTTTTAATTACTCAATGTCTCTCAAATACATTGTGCAACATCTATATTTGGCAAACTTACCTCCCATAAATTGTGCAAACTTGCTTTACTTTTGGCATTGGCATTTGATTTGTTGAAAACCCCTTTTAAAAGAAGAAATCCTCCTTCACTCTACGCTGGCAGTCAAGGTTATATTTTTCACAAAGTATATGTAAAAATTTCAAATATTAAAAAATAGGCAGACATCATCTTTCTTACTGCACATAAATCCAACCTTCTTGACTGCGCAATCCCCTTATAACATTATTTAAACACTAACATATGCCAACTGCATTTGCACTGGTTGTTGTATATGTTTTTGTAAATGTCCCTTCAATGTTGGCTTGCATGAATTCCTTATCTTATTCGAGTTTGAAAATTTCATTAGTAATGCGTTGTTTAATATCCGTGCTCAAGTCCTCTTCATGGCCGAATTGCTTGACAATGTGCCTCAAAGACATCTCGCCATATGGAATGCAATGATTGCAAGATATGTGCATGGTGGTAGTTACTGATGTTCAACATTTGGTTCCCTTCTTTTTTCTTATACTTGTACATTTCTCCCACAGTCAGAACTTATGAATGCCACCGTAATATTTGATAGACCAAAATTTAATCAATGATGCAAGTTGGATTACTGAACTAACAATCACTTAAAACTGACTTTTCTAACTCTGTAAATTTAACTCATTAATGGCATCTAGCCTCTGGAGATAGCTTTGAAAACTAACTGAATAATACTTCGCATCCATAGGAACCAGAAAGTATATCCCTCTCCAGTATCTGAAACTTTCATCAACTAGGCTGGTCCTGACAAGATTTGGGCTTCAAGATAATAATATGCAAAGTGGGTGATTTTATTGTATTATATAATTGGAAGACTTCAAACCTGTGCAAACCCTGCTAGAAGTACCAATTGAAACAATACTAGATTGGCTCATGAAGAGCCATTACTTGGCAAAGTAATTCAATCATCCATATTGAATATGCATGCAAGAGGGCTTCTTCAGATTCATCCTCTAGCGCAAGATATAACTATTCAAACTTAGTACTTCAGAAAAATGTGCAAATGCAATATGCTAAAACATCACAAACTTCATCTGGATAGGCCACTTTAAAATAACTAAACCAAGCTCTGAAGCTTCACCATTAGGTCAAATAGTACATTCATATGCAATGAGGATGGTCGCACAATCGGATCTTGGAAACAAATTTCAGATCAAAAGTTACCACTCTCATAAAATGATTAATTTGCAAACTTAGTTCTGCTCTGCATTGCAAACTGAATAAACTGCCTTTGATACTGAATTTGCAAACCCATCAAAAAGATCCCTCAGAATTTCAACCTCTGGAACCTGATTCAACTTCACACATAGAACATGAATCTTTAACTATCTTGCATAAAAAGTGAACTGATCAACTGGTATAAGTCTGCAAAGTTAGCATCTGACAACCTTTTGTGGCTTTAAACTCGGTGAATATGCAGAAAATTGATTTGCAAACTTAGAAAAGTAATCAACTGGATTGGTCAAAATCTAAAAATCTCCAAGGAAGTTCACTCCCAAGTCTACAATGCAGATCAAATTTCAATTATGCCTGACCTCAAACCGGGTGCAAATAGGGAGAACACAAAGTAGGTCACTTAAATTTGAGTTCTGCATTTTCAGTGAAACTTTAATAAATTGGAAATGGAAAAGCTCTGGCAAAGTGGATAAATGGATTGGCAGGAATCTAAGACTCTTCAAGTAAGTACACTCTTATCTTTTCAATATGAGGGACAAGTCAATTATCCAAAATTTTCAACCGGGTACACATTTTCAAGACCTCAAAGTGGACAACTTAGCAATTCTGCACTTGAATACTCAGGAAATCAGAATTATTCAGAAATAGAATGGTTCTAGAAAACTTGTC
This sequence comes from Thuja plicata, assembly GCA_018584345.1. Taxonomy (NCBI): domain Eukaryota; kingdom Viridiplantae; phylum Streptophyta; class Pinopsida; order Cupressales; family Cupressaceae; genus Thuja; species Thuja plicata. The sequence goes on along the minus strand of MU225615.1, from coordinate 47,795 downwards.
ATCTAATTTCATAGGGATCTGCAAACTGGTAATATTGGTTCGTTTTCATGCTTAAAATACCTAAGAATACACCATGATGTCATACCTATCCATCTGATCAAAGATGCAGGCCTTCAAAGTAAGGTATTCAAAAATCTATATTTAACAATTTTTGGAAACTTAACAAAGTGCCAACAGAATCAGACTGGCAAATTGCTCAAATGGATTCATCAGATTCATCATGATCTGGAAACTATAAAATATGAAGTATGTGACACCTAGATCATAGTACAAAAGTAATTTTTTCAATTGAATCAACTGGTCCAAAGTTATAACCTGTCAAACTGGGCTATTCAGATTTCTGAGCAGAACAAAGATGCAACAATTCTGAGCAACCAAATTTGGGGAATATGGAAACTTATCAAATTGATTTCAAATGGCTTGGGTTCTGAAACATAAGCTCTCTAATATGCATGTAACACATTCCCAAAGCAGTGACTTATGAAACTCAACAGGGTACAAGATATTCAGAAGCAAACTAGGCCCTGGACAACAAAATGACACCTTAGCAAAAATGCAGATTTAGGTGACCACCTCAAAATGACTACTCCCTAAACATGTCAGATTTGGAATTTAGGAGTTGAAACCCACTGCATATGTGAAATGAAAGGTACTAAATCCTCTTCCCAATTGGTACATCATGAAAATCGACAGGGTATTTTTCATAAGTACTTCAACTAAGCCTTCTCACACAAATTTCTCAGGGTAATCACTTTTCCTTATTGAAAATTTTAACATGGTCACTCCAAATTTATTCCAAATTTGAGAGGACCAACAAATTATGGAGAAACCTTTGCACCCGTTGCTAGACAAGAAGGATTTAAAATCTTACTTTCTTATGTTGCATTTAAAGGATTCAAGGTATACCAGATGGATGTCAAATCTGCATTCCTAAATGGAATTTGGAAGAAGAGGTATACATTGAACAACCAGAAGGCTTTGTTGATCCAGACAAGAGAAACATGGTATGTAGAATAAATCAAGCCTTTTATGGATTGAAACAAGTACCTAGAGATTGGTATGAAAGACTTCACTCATATCTCATTAGCATAAAATTTGTTAGAACAAGTGAAAATAGAAATCTGTACTTAAAAGAAGATACCGATAGTAATATCCTGATTGCTGAAATTTTTGTTAATGATATCATTTTTTGGGGAAATGAATTGTTATGCAAATCCTTTGCTAATGAAATGAGAAAGGAATTTGAAATGTCTATGTTTGAAGAGAACAAATTCTTTCTTGGTCTACAGATTCTTCAACAAGATGCAGGCATATACATCACTTAGTCCAAATACATCATGGAAGTGCTCAAGATATTCAAGATGGAAGATTCCAAACCAGTTGGAACACCTATGGCTACCAGATGTAAGCTAACAAAAGAAGACAAATCCAATGAGGTAAATCAGACCTTATACAGATCAATGATTGGAAAACTGATGTATGTTTTTCATACCAGACCAGATATAGCACATGCAGTTGGAATAGTTGCAAGATCCTGTGATAATCCTAAAGAATCACATATGACTTTTGTCAAGAGAATTCTGAGATATCTGAAGAACATCGAGGACTATGGCTTATGGTACAAAAGAGAATGAAAATTTTAGCTACAAGTCTATACAGATGTTGATTGGGCTGGAAACATTGATGACTGAAAGAGCACAACTGGAGGAGCATTCTTCATGGGTGACAGACTTGTCACATGGATCAACAAGAAGCAAGGATGCATCTCTTAGTCTACTGTAGAATCAGAATATGTGACTTCTACTGCAAAATGCTCCAATATTGCATAGATCAAACAATTACTGGAAGGTGTGAATACGAAGAATCTTGAACCAGTAATTATCTATTGTGATAATACCAGAGAAATAAACATCTCTAAGAATCCATTCATGCATGCTAAGACTAAGCATATTGCTATCAAGTATCACTATCTAAGAAAATAAGTGCAAGCAAAGGAAGTGACACTGGAATATGTTCAATCAAAGGAATAATTAGCTGACATATTCACTAAGCCATTATCGAAGGATACATTTGAGTACCTGAGACAGAGACTAGGGGTCCAACCTTTGTCTATCGGTCAGTAAGCTGACTAGGAGGTTGCATCAGCCTATACTGACTCTAAAGATCAGTAATGTTGATGCAAACACTGAGATAAACATCAATAGATACATCTGTACATAGCAAGGTACAAGTAAGCACCAAACACCAGAGATATTGTATTGCTGATGGATAGGGAAATTCAAAGAATATATTATGTAAAGGGATGGAACATGATATAGATTTTTTTTTGGCATTGTTGTCAAAGGGAGAGATTATTCTCATTATCAAAAGGATCATAAGGGAGAGATTATCTCATTAAGAGATATGATACAGGGAGATATTATATCATTATCCATGAAGAGTTAATCAGTATTCAAAGGGAGAAAAATTGATTACATATGAAATATCCATCTAAGGGAGAGAAGTAACAAAGGGGGAGAGTTATGACATAGAGAAAGATTATTGTCAAAAGAAAAAGAGATTATCAAGAAGAGGGACAGTCAAGGCAAAGCACATATCAGAACATAGATATCAGATGATACATCTATCTAGTAAAGGGATTGAAGATTGAAGACAACCATTCTGCATGAAATAAATCTAAGCTATTTTTGAGCTTCCCGAGAGCCATACATTTGTAATAGTTACATTAGGAAAGATTGATGAAACTATATATTTCATATTGTATTAGTGATAGTGTAGTATGATAATGTAGTATGTTTCCAGCAATGTCAAAGGGATATTGATGACATGTAACTGATTTAATGTTTAAAGATGTTAAGTTGATCACCGAAATGTAGAAGAATAATGCAAGACATTAAATCAGATAATGGATTATATTGTCATTGATGTCAACTTGATATAATCTAATCGGTTATAATCAAAGTGTCAACGACTTCTGAGAATCAAAGAGATAAACATTATGCTTTCAGTAATGCAAAAAAGACAAGCATTCACAATGTCACTTCAAACACTGACAGTCAATGGACACCGACGGATAGAGATCACTGAAAGTCAAGTCACAGTGATGCCCGATCAAGAAAACCGATTAGCATTACTGACAAGAAGAATCACAAGCATAACCGACGGTTAGAAACATAGTGTAAACCGACGGAGAAGCCCAAGGAGAACTGGAGTGTTGACTGAAGCTATCAAAGAGTTAAACACCGAAATTAACTTGAGTTCAGAAATGACAAAATATCTAGCTGGCAGAGTTAAATATGGACTTAATTGGTAGTTATCTTTGTTTTCATTGACAAGAAAAAGCCAGAGATGAGTAAAGGATTTAAAGTTGTTTTGTCCAGTTGGCAAGAAGATCTCTGCGACATAAAATAGGAGTTTTTCTTTAAATCTAAATTGGTGAGAATTCTGGATCACGCCAAGATCAATAAAATCAAGAGCCTAACAATGGTGATATCATGTCTATTTAAGAGACAACTTAATTCATTAAGAATTGGAGTGGGTGAATGAATGAAAAGAGGATGCTGAATAGAAACTGATGAAGAGAAACTTCATACAGTCCTGGTCAATCAAGTTGAGGAAAGAGCTAAAGTTTTCTGTGGACATCAAGAAATAGAGCATAGCATCACTGAGCAGAATCAAAGTGGAGCAAAGGGATATATTGATTAGATTATTTTATGAGATTACAATAGATCTGAAAATTTGCAAGTATAAGTTGTATATGTGAATAGATCATATTGTTTCAGTTTAACCATTGATTCAGAAAGCCTCTTAACCAAGCGAGATTTAAAGATACTTTCTATATTGAGATACATCCCAAGGAGTATCAAAAATTTTGATCATGAAGATAGTATGAGATGTCAGATACCTATTGACAGGCCAAGTGAGTGTTTGATCAAGGAAGGTAGCATAGAGATGCCTGATATCAAGTGACGGACTAAACTTTTAAATTCTCTAACAAGGTCACACCTAATAGTGTGTGTGTAACCTTTAATAGGGTTGGCTCTTCACCAAGCTCACTTTAGAAGAGTGGAAATTTTGGGTTACCGGTCCCAAGTGGTTTTTCCCCTAACAGGGTTTCCATGTTAAAAATCCATGTGTCAATGTGTTTATGAGTCATTACTTTAGTGTTTTGCATTATACATACTAATTTGGATTGATCGGTATAATCTAGATAATTTACTATCTTTTGGTAAATTAACAGACTGCTATTCGAAAAACATATAGTATAAGGTTTAACAAAGCATTCTGAGCAGTAGTAATTTGACAATTATATTTGAAGGCATTCATCTTATAGGACTGAAGATAACTAGAGGCTTAATATTGTGGCACTAAGTTTTTGGGTTGATTATGTTGGAAATATAAGATGGGAAAGCAAGATACTGAGAGGGGGGTGAATCATATCTTATAGCTTTTAACACTTAAAACAAACTAATCCAAAACCATACCATAAATGTAATTGATCTATCAACTAGTAGTATCCATAACATAAAATAAGTAACTCAAGACACATAATTTGGTAACCTAGAAACCCAATAAGGTAAAACTGGGGTGGGGATGACACCCACAAAAATATTCACTACTACAAAAATAAAGTGTGCCTGTTAGGGATACAAAGTTTGATCACAATTTGTAATCTACCTGATTAAAGGTCTGCTCAGTTAAGAGCTACAGATCATTATCAATCTACCTTGTAAAAGGATTTAAACTTACAATAAAGTAAGCACTCGGCTAAGAGATTTAGAAAGGTTTGTTAGAACCACTCTGTTAAGAGATTTCACCTGATACACTTGTTAGAATGTCTCAAGATCTGATCCTTTGATATGCACTTAGATGCTGATGACAGATCTCCTCTTTTCAATACCTTCTCTGATCTAATAATCTTATATAACTTTACTCTGTTGCTCACTGCTTTGTTTCTCTGCTAGATCTATGCTTCTTAACTCAAAATAACCCTTCACATATCTCTTGTATGCACACACAGCTCTTTTTCAATTAGGGTAAGAAGCAATCATATATACCTTACGGATCTAGCAATGAGATCTAGATCAACGATCAAGATCAAATACTTATGCCGCTTGGGCATTCCAATTTTTTAATTGGCTCTATGCCACGTATTGGATCAAATGATTTAATGTGTAATTAACTTCATTGAAAACATTAAATACCCAAATAAGTTGGATCAAAATAGTTTACCTTCAATTTTGTGACATTCCTGACATGTATGACAAAACTGTCTTGCTCAACATATGAAGACTCTGGCACTCGGCATGAACTGATCAACTTCACTCAGCTTCTATGTAACTCAGAAACAACTATCTGCTCGGCAATAACTACTACTCAGCCTATACAATATAGCTCAGTCGCAGTGATGGCTGACTATCCTACCTAGATAAATGACTAAGTGTGGGACACTAATGATCAACAAAACTTAGAGATCAACAATCTCCCCCTTTGATATTAGTGGAAAAAACACTTATCATTTCTTTATATCCACAAAATTTTCCTAATTACACAACATACTCCCCCTAATATTATACCTTGGTCTTCATATAATATTTACATAGTGTATATGCCAAAAAAAAATATTATGCCTACTGTTGCACATCTTTGTATGTTTCCTTATCTGTTTCCCCCCTTTTTTTGTCACTGATAGTTGTAAGAGTTAAGTTATATTTATCCAAAAATGGCTTATGAAGTTGTAAAATCAATGCAAATGTTGTATCCCAACTATCCTTAAAAAACTTCATAACCTATAACTTAATTTCTAGCTCAGCAGCTAGACTTACCAAACTATCTGCAATAGAGAGATGAGGATCTCTCTTGACTAATTCACGTGCAGCTGCAAGTTCCTTTCGAATAACCTCCAGATGAGGTATCAAGTTAGTCTGAATCATTATCAATTTGGCCCTTATTTAGCCATCTTCAGCCATAAGCTTGACCAACCTCCTTTGTGCATGTGTCAACCTATCAAAATGTATGGAGCTAGAACTAGCATCCATGCTCAATGAGCTCGATGTTGACTTCAAATATAATTGCAAATTCTCAATAAGTTGTTGATTATCCTTTGTAAAGAATTGTACATCACATAATATTTTGTACAAAGAATAAACATTGTTTGAAACTTCCTCAATAATGTTAACAAGAGAAGAAAGTTCAACCTATTTGGTAGCAATCTCTTCTGATATCTTCTCCAAGACTTTGTTCTCAAATTTTCTCTTGGACCATTGCAACAACTTTTCATTGGCCTCAATGTTTTCATCATTCACTTTCTACACAATATGAACTAACTGTTCCAGAATTGATGCTTGCTGATTTTCATCTTCTATGTCAAATGCTTTAACAAAAATATCCTTTATATCATGGAGGACTTTCTTCTGCTTGTTCTCCCTCTTCATTTCTTCTTGTCTCTTCTTCTTCTTTAATAGGTCTTGAAGAGTCTGAATCACCTCATATGACAAGTTCTCTGGATCCCACTTAGGAATCACAATAACTTCATCTAATGTGACATTTAAGCTTGGTGAATTCTTCTTTTTTAGCTTCTTCTTCTTGAGTTCTGGTGAACTGATACTCGGCTCAGGTTCTTCAATATGCTTTCCTTTTTTAGTATTAAATTCAAGTGCAGTCTTTAACTGATTCAAGATTACCTGTTGATAGGTATACTCCCAATTTTGGGTCCAGTAGGAGTAGATGATACAGAGTGTGGTAGATCTACCGACACTTGTATAGTATCTTGTTCTGTAGGCTTGTTTGTGATTTCTTCCATCTTATCTCCATTGTCTAAGAATGTTTGCACAACCTCTAAAATAGGTGGGTTATTATTTTTTACCTTATTTTCTCCTTCTTTATCTGTCTCAACCTCATTTGTTCAAATAGGTGATTGTATGTCTATGTCTGTCGGCTCATTCTGATCCTCGACATCCAAATTGTTGTTATCTCCAAGTGTAGTGTCAATGGGACTGTCTGTTGTGAGATCTATAGTTTGCACATTGTTTGTTTTCTCTTCCAGTTCCATCTCAGTCTATGTCTGATTAGTAGCAAATTGGTCTTCCATTTCCTTTGGCCCTGAGGTGCCTTCACCTTTCTTATCTTCCTTCTTGGTCAGTAGCCCAAAAGTTTCCTTCCAAATTATGGTGCTCTATTTTACTACACCTTCAACATCATTTTTCAATATTTCATAGGCTCATTGTTTAGGAATAAAATTCCTTTTATATTGTCCAATAAATTTGGCTATTTGTTTCTTGGTTAAATCAGGAATTACCTTAGCCAACGTTCCTTCCCTTATCTGTCTTTCATTCATCAATGCATACTGCCACTTTTGTGATAAAATATCATAAATTTTTGTGGGGACAAGATCTCCTATCTCTACAGGTGTCATTTTGAATGTACCCATCATATCTAATAGTGCTTCCTGAATCTTATGCTTATCTGTTATGCTTTGCTTCTCATACTTGATAAATTTAAATCCTGCTAATCCAGCAGTACTTCTTATGTTCTTGCATACCTCATCAATATTGGTCAGTGGTCTATGTGATGTTGTAGGTATGTTTCTAGGTTCATCTATATCTATCTTCTCCTCATCATCTTCTTGCTCCAAGATTAGTTTCCTCCTCGGTCTCTTCTCAAGTTTCCTCAGCACTACCTTTGTTTCAACTTGTTTTCTTTTCCCTGAACTGCTCTCTCCAACATTCTTCTTTGTGTATACCTTAGTTGTCTCGACAAAAGATGAAATATTTTATGCCCTTTTCCTAGGCTGGTTAGCAACAGGAGGGGTAGCCTTATATTTGGCTTGGCTTGGTTTGGTTTCCTTGGAAACTACTGGCTGCTTTCCTTTGGCTTTCATAGTAATTTCTTCTTCAGGTTCACTCTCCTATTCTTCACTAGACATATCCTCTCCATGTCCTATTGATAAACCCAAAGGTGCATCCTCTATTTATTCATCACTTTCTATTCCAACCATTTTATTCATATTCTTTACAATATTTTTCCTTTTCCTCTCCATAGTGTCAGCCTTCAAATCCATAGAGATTTTGGACTTAGCTTCCTCATAATTTCCAAAACGTCTGGTTGAACTGTCAATCTCCTCTGCCAGTAGAGTTTTTATAGCTACAGATGTCTCATAAACATTTACTTCATAATTTAATGGCCTTATCCATGATACCCTTCGCACTACTGACTACACATAGGTAAAATCTATATCCACTAGGAAAAAAATCTCCTCATAGTGTTTCTCAACTAGTGATCTGGGAACTCTGCTTCGCAGTCTCATATTTTTCTTGAATTCCATAAAGTATGTTCCCATTATATTATTAAAATTACCACCTAATTTATCAATAAATGCATTGACCTACTGTGTAATTTGTTGGTCTGTCTTCCATACAATATCTCCAAATATAGGAAATGTATTCTATACATAGAAAAATATGCAAACTAGCAGAGAACCGACCTTAAATATTGAGTTCTTTGCCTTTTGGATTGAAGAAAGGTTCTTGGCTAGCTATGTCAACTGAAGCTCAGCAAGGTCATATGTATGGTCCTTCTTCACAATATTCCAAGATTGGTCGACTGCAATACATGGGACACTGTCCAGTCGGCTTGACTAATAGAACTTGTGAGCAATAACCCTAACTACAAAATCAAGCTCCAAATCCTTGATTGTTGAGATTATCATTCCTCTTTTATTCCAGACAGCTCCAGTGTATTCTTCTATATTTTCCTTACTCTGGCATCTCATGGTTCTCTTCCTGTTGATAGTTGTATAGCCAGTTACGCTTTTGATGATCTCCTTTGTAATCCTAACTGGTCCATTATCTAGCCATATGTTCATGTCGTGCACATTGCTAAGAACAATCTTGATCCATTCTATTTTGAAGTCCATCAAGAAATCTACGGCACGAGTTAACCCTCTCTCAGCTAGATGTTTATACTCATCTTTTAGGACTCTGTCCACACACAATTTGTTGTAGGATTCCCTTAACTCATGATCTCCAATTTCGCTCACTTTGCACATATAACATGATCTAACATCATGAATCATAAGTACCTTGGGTGGAATCGATGATAGGACTCTGGTCAGATCACCTTGGATGGCGCTTTCAGGAACTGCACTAAATTTTGGAGGCGCACAGGTGTTGCTCCTAACCAATTGAAATTTTCTCAACTCCTTCTCCATATTCTTAGTTGTTGTGGAAGAAATTACAGCCATGATTTCCAAAAATATGGTTTTGAAGACAATGAACAGATTACCTTGGCAGATATTGAAATTTTCACTATTCACTCAAGATTGCCGATGGCACATTGTAGAAATATTTTAAAAATCTTTGTTGAAATCAAGTTCTCAAATTCTCAAACACTCCATAAAATTCTCAATCGTGTGGTGAAAATGAAAATGAACGGTTCTTCCCTTTATATAAATTTCAATGGTCAAAATTAGGTTAGCATTAAATGTTTTGTCTATTGAGTGAGTTACATACAGCTATCCTCAGCCGACTCACAAAACTCGCCTATCTCTCAATCACAAAAATTACTCGGTCATCATACCAACTCGGCATACACTAGAGAACTCAGTCTTAGTGCACAATAAGAATGTTGCTCGGCACCTATAGTGCATATTGAATTTTCTTGGTACATGTCTTAAAATGTGTCATGATGCATCTTCACATATGCAGATATGGACTTTTGCACTTTTATATGTTAGGAACTGATGAAAGATGCAAAATATAAATACAATTCCTCACATACCTCATTTGCTTAGTTGGTGAAGGTGTGATCACCTGATCTATTGGATTGGGTGACCTCGGCTGTAGTAGCTTCACTTTTGATCGGTTCCTCTTTTCTTATCCATGTCTGGTTCATATGTGCTCTAATCTTCTCAACAGTAGGAGCAAGTACCCGTGTTTTGCAATCTCTCCTAGTATGACCAATTTTCAAACAATTATAACAAACTAGGCTTCCATTCATCCAACTCTTAGATTTTCCTCTAAAATGTGTCTTTATGCTATTTTCTGGAACATGTCCATACTCACCACAGTAATGAAAACTATGCCAAGTGTTGTAATCCCAATTATAAGTGTTGTCTTTCCTAGGTGCTTTTGCTTGTGTCCTTGATGTCCCTTGTTGTTTAGCATTAGATCTGCAATCTTGTGCTCTATGTCCAAATTTCTTACAGTTGTAACAATACCCATTGAATCTAGGTGTGGGAGATGCATTACTTTCCTTTGCCCAACATTCATGTGCTTGATGTCCATACTTCTTACATTTAAAGAAATAACCATTGAACTTAGTTTTAGGATTGGACTTACCATTCATGCTTCAGCAGATATTTGTTGTGTGTCCTAGTTTTCCATAGTGGTAGCATACATGCTTGTTTTTCTTTGTCTTTGCATTCCTCCTTTCACCAGTCTTAGATGATTCTCCTTTCTCAGAACATGTTTGTTGTTTGGCATGACCTAATCCAGAAGAGTCCATAGATCTTCTTGATGCTTCTATCAGATTTTCAAAATAATTCAAAGCTTCATTTGGTTTATTCAATCTCTCATTAAGTTCTTTCTCAGATCTCAATTCATCTTTCAATTGACTGTTCTCAGATCTGAGATTCACAATTTCCATGTCTTTCCTACTGATCTCCTGATTTGCAAGTAGTGGTTGATTCACCATGTCAACCTGATTGTTTGTCATCATTTGTACATCATGTGTCCTTTCATCAATTCTGATAGTCATCACTCTTTTGTCTTCTTCATCCATAGCTTTTCCATCTTCATCTTTCTTCTTTTGTTCCACTACTTCACATAGTCTTACTTTTTGCATTTCTTGCTCTCTTTTCAGGTTTATGACTTCTTCACACAATGTATTGTTCCTTTCCAATATATCTGAAATTGCTACATCACTCTCAGTATAATTTCCATTCTAAAATAGATTTGCAGTGTCTTCTTCCTGATAATAAGTGGCATCCATTTGTTTGGCCAAATCTTTCCTTGTTAGCAGGGACTTCTTCAATTCTTGTCTTGCTATCTCAAGCTGATTCAATGCTAGCTGAATATCAATCTTTTGATTCTCAATGACTTTACCCAATTTGTAAACCTCCATCTCAATATCTGAATTCTCAAGCTGATTAAAACCTTTTTGTTGGAGAATTGAGCTCTGATACCAATTGTTGGAAATACAAGATGGGAAAGAAAGATACTGAGAGGGGGGTGAATTAGATCTTATAACTTTTAACACTTCAAACAAACTGATCCAAAACCATACCATAAATGTAATTGATCTATCAAATAGTAGCATCCATAACATAAAATAAGTAACTCAAGACACAGAATTTGGTAACCCAGAAACCCAATAAGGTAAAACTGGGGTGGGGATGACACCCACAAAAATCTTCACTACCGCAACAATAAAGTGTGTCTATTAGGGCTACAAAGTTTGATCACAATTTGTAATCTACCTGATTAAAGGTCTGCTCGGTTAAGAGCTATAGATCATTACAATCTACCTTGTAAAGGGATTTAAACTTACAATAAAGGAAGCACTCGGCTAAGAGATTTAGAAAGGTGTTAGAAGTTGTAATCTTTCCTTGGTGTATTTATAAACCAAGGTTAGATCTTTTCTTCCTTTCTTGTTCTAATATATTAGGATATAAGTCAAGGTATCCTAATATATTTCTTTTTGTCTTCTTTCCACTTCATTCTATTTTTTCCTCTAGTAGAATAAGTGAGGACAAATATTTATTGTAATTTGTAAATTTAGTTTATTCCTCCTTATGAGGAATCTCACACTTGGCCTCACACACTTATGAATGGTGGCATTTATTCTCATGGGAGTTACATTTTGAACTCCTTCTCTCATCTCTACTTATAGAGATATTTCTCCTTTCTCCTTACACACAACACTTCTCTCTCTCTCTTTCCTCAAAATATTGTATGAGCTAAAGCTCTCTCTCTCTCTCTCTCTCTCTCTTTGGCTATTTTGCCCATTCATAATTCACGGGGGTTTTTTTACGCTTTTTCCCCTTCAAAAACTTCTTGTCTCCTTTGTTGTTTCTTTTGGTGTATGCTTTAAGGATTAGTTTAATTCATGATAATCTTCCTTTTTCCTAACTCATTTGGATTAATATGTTCCTAGCTCGAATTTGATTATCCATTCTAACATGGTAACAGAGCAGGTTTAATCCATTTTTGAGTTCTTGGTTTAAGCTGTTATCATATTACGGAGCACTCAAAATTCGAAGACTCATTTTATTAATTTGAGAGAGTTTCTTTTAGTTCATCTCTTCTCCTTTAGTTTTTTTTTAATTTTTAAATTAATTGTTAGTATTAAAAAGTTTCATTAGTTTAATCATTTTTTTTTATCTTAAATAATTCAAATTTAAATCCTATATTCTCATATTATTCAAATTTAAATTCAAAAAAAACAAATTTCTCATATTATTCTTTATTAAATCTCTTCTTTTAATTTTTTAAGTTAATGCTTAAAATTTATTCCTTTCCTAATATTGGTTCTTACATAGAATATTCCTTTTCAAAAATTTCTATGATTTGTTTCTATTTTTAATCCTTTGCATGCGTGTCCTATTTAGCATATTCTCTTATTTTTATTCCCTCTGCTTTTTTCAGTTTTTAGTTTTTTTCATCTTGCATGCATTCGATCTTATTTTAAATATCATTCATTCATCCTTTTTATTTCATGTTATCTTTGATCATTTCTTCTTCTTGCATTGCATTACTCTCTCTTTGCTTCTCGGTTTTCTGTTGTTCAAACCTCTGTGTTTTGCATATGTATATTTTAGTTTGTAAGAACTTGCAGGATATATTATCTTTGGGAGAAAACTAGGCTCTCCTCTGATCTACAAGCAGGATAGAGTAGAGCATTAGGTTTTCACAGTGCATTAGGTTTTAGAAATTTCTATTTTGTGAGCTCATTGTGTTTATGATTCCCATCTCCCTCCTTCGCATTAACCTTTCATCCCGCACTGTTCTCTCCTTCTCTCCCTGTCACCGCCTTATCCTCCACTGCCGCCATCCAAAACCCCAATTTCTCTGCGCAGCAAAAACCGCAGCCCCTCCCCGTGTTTTTTCCTTTGCCTTTACCCACCATTTTCTCCTCTTTCGCCACCTTATTCTCCCCTACCGCTGTCTTTGTCTCACCTTTCATTTTCATTCCTCCATCGTTGTTCCATTTCCATAGTTCATGCGTCACAATTTCCCCCTCCATTCTTTGCATCCTCTTTCTTACATTTTACTGATATCAAACCAGAACCTTCACCATCTGCATCGATCTTTATTCACGCACCTTGAGATTGAGATTGGAGTTTTTTTTATGCTTTCGATGTTTGCTTGAGCTTGGAGTTTTTTGCCTTCACATGCTGCTAGGGCTGTAGGAGCCTGTGCGAGATATATTAGGAGCCGGGTCTTAATGCTGCTTCGACAATCTGTTGCAATGTTTTCATTCTTGTTTTAGGTCGCTGCGTTCTTTGTTTGTTAATTTTAGTTTTAAGACTTAGTTTTAAGACTTAGTTTGTTACTTTAGCATTGTTGTCATTTTTTATATCTCGTTAGACTTAGTTTTTATATATATAGTTTTTTAATTAGTTTTCATTTAATATAGTTTCAGTTTTAATTGTTTAGTTTAAAATCTTTAATTAGATTTAGTTTTTTTAATCTTTAGATTCTCGTAATCATATGTAGTCTTAAATAGTTTTTTGTTTTCAATCTTAGTTAATTTCTCCTTTTAAATAGATTTAGTTTATCATTTTTTAAATAGATTTCATTTTTTTAACTTAATCCTAGTTCTTTTAAATCGATATATTTCAATAGATTTAGTATTCATCTTTTGTTAGATTTAGTTTAATATTTAGTTTAATTCCTTTTAATTAGATTTAATTCTAAATTTTATTCTTTTAATAATAGATTTAGTTCTAATTCTTTTAGTTTTTTTAATTAGATTTAGCTTTATATAGTTTCAGTTTTAATCTCTTAGTTTAATCCGTTTTAGATTTAGTTTTTTTAATCTTTAAATAGACTTAGTTTAAAATAGTATTATAGTCTTATCTCTTTTTTCATTTTTTAATTAAGTTCAAATTAGCTTTTTTTCTTAGAAGTTGGAGACTGTTGTTTATCGTGTTCCCTAACTCTTTTTTTGCAGGGTTTGTTTTCATTTTCTCTTTTTTTCATTTCAGTCGTGCTACAGCTTATAGTGTAGATTTAACTTTTTGGATATTGTAGCCTTGATATTCCTTCTCTCCCAATTAGAGCGAATATTAGGCTATAATAACCCAAAGGTTATATCGTGTTCTCTAACCTTTTTCTTGCAGGGTTGTGTTGTTCTTTTTTTTCTCCTTGCGTCCAAGAGTTCTTGTTGTTATCTGTTAATCTATAACAGCTTAACCGAGATCCTCTTGCTCTTAGTTTTCTTCGGTTCTATTTTCCTCAGTTTGTTGGCTTTTCTTGCATGTCTCTGTGGCAAAAGCTGATATAGCTTTCTGCTATTACATGCAAGATCAGTTAGTTTTTTTTTCTATCTGTTTCTAATTCTGTTCTCTTTTCCCTTTCAAGCTTCCCTGTCCTTTTTGCCATCTTCCTGCATCCATCATGTCTACCCTAATGCCTGAGATAAAATTAACCAGCACCAACTATCATGCCTGGAAAACCCACATGACCTGGATATTCATATTCCGCCATCTGTTAGACGTTGCCACTAATGCCAGCACTAAACCTGCTACCACTGCTTCTCAAGCTGACCAAGATGCTTGGCAAGCTAAGAATGATGAAGCCCTTGGTTTAATTGGCATATCCTTA
>MU225614.1:411785-428113 GCA_018584345.1 Thuja plicata | reverse complement strand
TTGAGGGAAGAAAAGAATGATGACATAGAGGAAGAAATTTTGGATCAGGTTGAAGAAGAATCTATACATGATGAGATGTGTATGGAAACAGGTATCAATGACCATGAGGAAGAAGATCTTCTTAGTAAAAAAGAAATCTCATATTTACTAGACATTGAATATCAAAAACATGTTGAGAAGAGTGGTCAAAAAAAATTTCAATGCACCACGATAAGCAACTTGATGGATCAGTACATACTCAGGGGATACTAGATGAAGAAGATGATAAATTTTAGGAATCAAATAACGGAGATGAAATAGAACATCATACAACATATGAACACAAAGAAGTATCATATGAGAGCTCTCGTGGAGATATGCCTGAGTTCTCTATATCCTTGAATCCATTATTTGAAGAATATTTTCTATGTAATCAAGTCCATCAACATCATGATAAAGACAGTGGGCCTAGTGATCATTTTGAAGATGATGGAACTAAAAATATGTACGGGAAGGTGTATTCAGAAAGTGAGACATGCATTATTTCATCCTATGAGAGGAAGTTGTATCAAACATGTGAAGATGAGATGGAATCAAATAGACATAATGAAGAGAATGTGTTGAAGATTCATTCTGAAAATTATCCGAGTATCCTATCTGATCAAATTCTTGATAAGAAGGAAGTTCTTGAATGTGAGTTATCTCCAAATCCTTTTTGTGAAGAGAAACAACATCTTGAGTATAGGGAAGATTGTGTACATAAAGGAATCCAAGTATAAGAGATTAATCTAGTTACTTGTAGGATTGATCAAATGCATGAGGATCTTCTTTTTAGCAAGGAATACAGTGCACCTGCTAACTTTTCTAAAGGTAAACAAAATTCAAAGTGTGTTAATAAAGAAATGAATGTTGTCCATGAAAGTGGTGGCATCATATTCGGGAGATCCAAAGTATTACATGATCAAAATTATGTGTTCGATAGAGGAAAGAAGAAGTGTTCATTTTTTGGGGGGGCCTGGGGCCACCCAATTGAATGTTCCTATGAAATTTCTTCATGAGCCTATTGGTATAAAGATAAATATTAAAGATGAGAACCAAATCAATTTGCATCACATTAAGTGTGGATTATTGGTTTGCTTCTGCAGAGATAGCTAGAATCTCACTATGCTCATAGGGAGCACACGTCCCCAGAAAGAGCCACTGGTGGTACCCTAAATTTGATAATATAGAAGTCCCAATCCATTATCAAGAATCATGTTTCTCAATAAAAAAAAAATCAAAGGAAGGAAACTTTATGACATAAATAAATAGAACTAACTAATCGAAGCCTTCAGAAAATGCTAGAATTTAGACCTGCTACAAAGATGATTTTGACAAAGGATACAGATGGTCAAATTTTAAAAATCTAAAATTGACCCAGTTCAAAAAATCAAATTTCCTATCTCCAGTAGAAATATTAGCTTTTCACGAGGTGTTTTGAATTTTAAACCAAAGCCAAATCCAAAAGTTAGGTAGTTATTTTTTAGTTAGTTTATTGTTTTTTCAAAATAATTTCTGATAAGAGTTGTGTCTTTTCACCCTAAAAAGGTGTGAAAGCCACTCAAACACACACACACACACACACACACATATACATAATGTAAAATGTAAAGAGAAGACAATACAATATAATACAATTTCACATATTTGGATAGTTTTTAATCAACAAGTATAACATGGACCTGGATGTACTATTTTTTCAAAATCAATAAAGATAAATCCTTTTTATTTCACATGCGTAATAGTTTCATTATCATTTTACAATTATCCCCTTGGATAAACCAATAGAACTTCTTCAAAGTGATAGTTTCATGTGCATGCTTCCTGATTTGATTCATAGTCTACATTTTCATTTGGTTTTCTCATTTTGCATGGTTAAATTTTGTTGATTGAGGCCTTAGTCAATTGGTCTGTCATTTGAGAAGTATTATCCATTTGAAATATTTTTGAATTTGTTTTAGGTTGCATGTAGATTCCATAACACCTTTGAAGTGATAAGTTTTCTTGTAAAACTATCTCTGAGGTTGAACATAAGATTGGAATGATCTCGACTCTATTGCTCATGGTAGAATCAGGCACCAGTCTAATAATTATTTGGATTATAGTTATTCAGTTCATTGTTTATAGTTTTGTGCTATCTTATCTATCTATTCATTTCAAATTACATTCACATTTAGTAAATATTCTTTCAATTACTTAAAGTATTTCAGTTTGCAGTTCACGATATATTGCCTTATGTTAGATTTCTTTCAAGTTCCTTGCCATACATTTGAAATATTAATTTAAACATTCAATCTTTCTCCTAGACGTAAAATTGGAGCTCATTTGAAATATTAATTTAAACATTCAATCTATCTCCTAGACGTAAAACGTGTCAAAAAAAAGTTTTAATTTTGCACAATCAGAGGTAAACCCACCTAATATTTTGATGTCAAATGCTTCCATTTTAAATTTCAAGATCATCAGAGCTCATTTTAAATATTAATTTAAACTTTCAATTTTGCTCAATCAGAGGAAAACCCACCTAATATTATGATGTCAAATGCTTTTATTTTAAATTAGAAGCATCCAAAATCAAAATATTAACTTAAAGTTTCAAATATTAATTTAAAGTTTTAGTTTTATACAGTAAGTGGAAAACCCACCTAATATTTTAATGTCAATTGCTTCCATTTTAAATTTCATGAAGATTGGATCTCATTTGAAATATTAATTTAAAGTTTCAATTTTGCTCAATCAGAGCAAAACCCACCTAATATTTTAATGTCAAATGCTTCTATATTAAATTTCATGAAGATCCAAGCTCATTTGAAATATTAATTTAAAGTTACAATTTTACATAATCAGTGGAAAACCCACCTAATATTTTGATGTCAAATGCTTCCAATTTAAATTTCATGAAGATCGGAGCTCATTTGAAATATTAATTTAATATTTCAATTTTCTCAATTAGAGGAGAACCCACCTAATATTTTGATGTCAAATGCTTCCATTTTAAATTTCACGAAGATTGGAGCTCATTTGAAATATTAATTTATACATTCAATTTCTCTCCCGGACGTAAAACGTGTCACAAAAAAGTTTTGATTTTGCACAATCAGAGGTAAACCCACCTAATATTTTGATGTCAAATGCTTCTATTTTAAGTTTCATGAACATCAGAGCTCGTTTGAAATGTTAATTTAAACTTTCAATTTTTCTCAATCAGAGGAAAACCCACCTAATATTTTGATGTCAAATGCTTCTATTTTAAATTGGAAGGATCTGACGTCAAAATATTAATTTAATGTTTCAAATATTAATTTAAAGTTTCAGTTTTACACAATTAGAGGAAAACTCACATAATATTTTAATCTCAAATGCTTCCATTTTAAATTTCACAAAGATCGAATCTTGTTTGAAATATTAATTTAAAATTTCAATTTTGCTCAATTAGAGGACAACCCACGTAATATTTTGATGTCAAATGCTTCTATTTTAAATTTCAAGGAGATCCGAGCTCGTTTGAAATATTAATTCTGAGTTTCAATTTTACACAATCAGTGGAAAGCCCACCTAATATTTTGATTTCAAATTCTTCCAATTTATATTTCATAAAGATCGGAGCTCGTTTGAAATATTAATTTAAAGTTTCATTTCTCTCAATGATGCAGCAACTTCTGAAGGTCAAAACTTTTGACTCGGATGTGGGTTTTGGCTGAAAATTTACGGGCGTATTCGTGAGCTAGATTTAATGGTAAGCCTAACCAAGCTAGCTCTATTGGCGGTCATTTCAACATCTTTTTTGGGAGCCTAAAGTTTCATGTTGACCTTCAAAATTAGCTTTTTTCTTTTCTTTACAGTTTTTTGAGTTTTGTTTTTTGTAAGAAATCCAAAATCGTGTTTCTGATTTAATGAATTAGTTGGCAATTCATCTTGCCTTAGTTGATAGATTTTTTGGGGAAAAATTGAGATTCTTAGGATGACTTTTAAAAGTTACCAAAAATGGAAATAAAACTTTTTTTCCTGAAAATTTACCAAATATGGTAATTTTCAAAATTATAATAAGTAGGAGTTTTCTTTCATTGTAGAGGAGAGTAGTTGGACGCAGTTAATAATAATTTGGAATTCTATCATTCTGGCATTGTGTTGTCTTTTTTTTTGAATTGTGTTTCTGAAGGTTTTGGTCTACATCACTCAAACAGAGGAGAACCCACCTAATATTTTGATGTCAAATGCTTCCATTTTAAATTTCATGAAGATTGGAGCTCATTTGAAATATTAATTTAAACATTCAATTTTGCTCCTGGACGTAAAATGTGACACAAAAAAGTTCCTATTTTGCACTATGAGAGGAAAACCCACATAATATTTTGATGTCAAATGATTCTATTTTAAATTGGAAGGATTTGATGTCAAAATATTAATTTAAAGTTTAAGTTTTACACAATCAGAGGAAAACCCACCTAATATTTTAATGTCAAATTCTTCCATTTTAAATTTCACAAAGATCGGATCTCATTTGAAATATTAATTTAAAGTTTCAATTTTGCTCAATCAGAACAAAACCCAACTAATATTTTGATGTCAAATGCTCTTATTTTAAATTTTAAGGATCTAACGTCATAATATTAATTTAAAGTTTCAAATATTAATTTAGAGTTTCAGTTTTACACAATCAGAGGAAAACCCACCTAATATTTTAATGTCAAATGCTTCCATTTTAAATTTCACAAAGATTGGATCTCGTTTGAAATATTAATTTAAAGGTTCAATTTTGCTCAATCAGAGGAAAACCCACCTAATATTTTCATGTCAAATGCTTCTATTTTAAATTTCATGGAGATCCGAGCTCGTTTGAAATATTAACTTTGAGTTTCAATTTTGCACAATCAGTGGAAAACCCACCTAATATTTTGATGTCAAATGCTTCCAATTTAAATTTCACGAAGATCGGAGCTCGTTTGAAATATTAATTTAAAGTTTCAATTCTCTCAATGATGTAGCAACTTCTAGAGGTCATAACTTTTGACTTGGATATGGGTTTTGGCTGAAATTTTACTGGCGGATTCGTGAGCTAGATTTAATGGTAGACCCAACCAAGCTAGCTCTATTAGCAGTTGTTTCGACATCTTTTTGGGAGCCTAAAATTTCATCTTGACCTTCAATATTAGCTTTTTTCTTTTCTTTCCATGTTTTTGAGTTTTGTTTTTTTGTAATAAATATGAAATCATGTTTCTA
Source organism: Thuja plicata (assembly GCA_018584345.1). Taxonomy (NCBI): domain Eukaryota; kingdom Viridiplantae; phylum Streptophyta; class Pinopsida; order Cupressales; family Cupressaceae; genus Thuja; species Thuja plicata. The sequence continues at coordinate 422,875 of MU225614.1, read as the reverse complement.
ATTTCATGGATTAGTTGGTAATTCATCTTGCCTTAGTTGATAGAATTTCTAGGGAAAAAATGAGTTTCTTTGGATGAGTTTTAAAAGTTACCAAAAATGGAAAGAAACTATTTTTCCCAAAAATTTGCCAAACATGGTACTTTTCAAAATTATAAGTAGGAGTTTTCTTTCATTGTATAGGAGAGTAGTTGGATGTAATTAATGAGAATTTGGATTTCTATCATTCTGGCATTGTATTGTCTTTTTTTGTGAATTGTGTTTCTGAAGGTTTTGGTCTACATCACTCAATCAGAGGAGAACCCACCTAATATTTTGATGTCAAATGCTTCCATTTTAAATTTTACGAAGATTGAAGCTCATTTGAAATATTAATTTAAACATTCAATTTTTCTCCCAGACGTAAAATGTGTAACAAAAAGTTTCAATTTTGCACAATCAAAGGTAAGCCCACCTAATATTTTGATGTCAAATGCTTCCATTTTAAGTTTCACAAACATCGGAGCTCGTTTGAAATTTTAATTTAAACTTTCAATTTTTCTCAATCAGAGGAAAACCCACATAATATTTTGATGTCAAATGCTTCTATTTTAAATAGGAAGGATCTGACATCAAAATATTAATTTAAAGTTTCAAATATTAATTTAATGTTTCAGTTTTACACAATCAGAGAAAAACCCACCTAATATTTTAATGTCAGATGCTTCCATTTTAAATTTCATGAAGATCAGATCTCGTTTGAAATATTAATTTAAAGTTTCAATTTTTCTCAATCAGAGGAAAACCCACCTAATATTTTGATGTCAAATGCTTCTATTTTTAATTTCATGCAGATCCGCACTTGTTTGAAATATTAATTGTGAGTTTCAATTTTACACAATCATTGGAAAACCCACCTAATATTTTGATGTCAAATGCTTCCAATTTAAATTTAATGAAGATCGGAGCTCATTTGAAATATTAATTTAAATTTTCAATTCTCTCAATGATGCAGCAACTTTCGGAGGTCATAACATTTTACTCAGATGTGGGTTTTGGCTGAAATTTTACAGGCGGATTCGTGAGCTAGAATTAATATTAGACTCAACAAAGCTAGCTTTGTTGGCCATTTTTTTGACATCTTTTTGTCAGCCTTAACTTTCATCTTGACCTTCAAAATTAGCCTTTTTTTTATTTCCATTTTTTTGAGTTTTATTTTTTGTAATAAATCTAAAATCGTGTTTCTGATTTCGTGAATTAGTTGGCAATTCATCTTGCCTTATTTGATAGATTTTCTAGGGAAAAATAAGGATTCTTAGGATGAGTTTTAAAGTTACTAAAAATAGAAAAAAACAATTTTTGCCAAAAATTTGCCAAATATGGTAATTTTTGAAATTTTAATAAGTAGGAGTTTCCTTTCATTGTAGTGTAGAGTAGTTGGACGTAGTTAATGAGAATTTTGAATTCTATCATTCTGGCATTGTGTTGTCTTTTTTTGTGAATTGTGTTTCTGAAGGTTTTGGGATACATCACTCTATCAAAGGAGAAACCACCTAATATTTTGATGTCAAATGGTTCCATTTTAAATTTGACGAAGATCAGAGCTCATTTGAAATATTAATTTAAACATTCAATTTTTCTCCCAAACGTAAAACGTGTCACAAAAAAGTTTCAATATTGCACAATCAGAGGTAAACCCACCTAATATTTTTATGTCAAATGCTTCCATTTTAAATTTTATGAACATCAGAGCTCGTTTGAAATATTAAATTAAACTTTCATTTCTACTCAATCAGAGGAAAACCCACCTAATTTTATAATGTCAAATGCTTCTATTTTAAATTGGAAGCATTTGCCATCAAAATATTAATTTTAAGTTTCAAATATTAATTTAAAGTTTTAGTTTTACACAATCAGAGGAAAACCCACCTAATATTTTAATGTCAAATGCTTCCATTTTAAATTTCATGAAGATCGGATCTCGTTTGAAATATTAGTTTAAAGTTTCAATTTTGCTCAATCAGAGTAAAACCCACCTAATATTTTGATGTCAAATGATTCTATTTTACATTTCACAGAGATCCGAGCTTGTTTGAAATATTAATTTAAACATTCAATTTTGCTCCCGGGTGCAAAATGTGTCACAAAATTTTCAATTTTGCACAATCAGAGGTAAACCCACCTAATATTTTGATGTCAAATGCTTCCATTTTAAATTTCACGAACAATGGAGCTCATTTGAAATATTAATTTAAACTTTTAATTTTGCTCAATTAGAGGAAAACCCACCTAATATTTTGATGTCAAATGCTTCTATTTTAAATTGGAAGCATTTCACATCAAAATATTAATTTAAAGTTTCAAATATTAATTTAAATTTTTAGTTTTACACAATCAGAGGAGAACCCACATAATATTTTAATGTCAAATGCTTCCATTTTAAATCTCACGAAGATCAGATCTCGTTTGAAATATTAATTTAAAGTTTCAATTTTGCTCAATCAAAGGAAAACCAACGTAATTTTTTCATCTCAAATGCTTCTATTTTAAATTTCACAGAGATCTGAGCTCATTTGAAATACTAATTTGAAGTTTCAATTTTACACAATCAATGGAAAACCCACCTAATATTTTGATGTTAAATGCTTCCAATTTAAATTTCACAAAGATCGGAGCTCGTTTGAAATATTAATTTAAAGTTTCAATTTTATCAATTAGAGGAGAACCCACTTAATATTTTGATGTCAAATACTTCCATTTTAAATTCCAGGAAGACCGGAGCTTATTTGAAATATTAATTTAAACATTTAATTTTTCTCCCGGACGTAAAATGTGTCAAAAAAAAGTTTCAATTTTGCACAGTCAGAGGTAAACCCACCTAATATTATGATGTCAAATGCTTCTACTTTAAATTAGAAGCATATGACATCAAAATATTAACTTAAAGTTTTAAATATTAATTTAAAGTTTCATTTTTATAGAGTAAGAGGAAAACCCACCAAATATTTTTGTGTTAAATGCTTCCATTTTAAATTTCGCAAAGATCGGATCTCGTTTGAAATAATAATTTAAAGTTTCAATTTTGCTCAATCAGAGCAAAACCCACCTAATATTTTGATGTCAAATACTTCTATTTTAAATTTCATGGAGATCTGAGCTCGTTTGAAATATTAATTTCAACTTTGAATTTTACACAATCAGTGGAAAAACCACCTAATATTTTGATGTCAAATGCTTCCAATTTAAATTTCACGAAGATCAAAGCTTGTTTGAAATATTAATTTAATGTTTCAATTTTCTAAATTAGAGGAAAACCCACCTAATATTTTGATGTCAAATGCTTCCATTTTAAATTTCATGAAGATCAGAGCTAATTTAGAATATTAATTTAAACATTCAATTTTGCTCCTAGACATAAAATGTGTCACAAAAAAGTTTCAATTTTGCATAATCAGATAAACCCACGTAATATTTTGATGTCAAATGCTTCCATTTTAAGTTTCATGAACATCAGAGCTTGTTTGAAATATTAATTTAAAATTTCAATTTTGCTCAATCAAAGGAAAACCCACCTAATATTTTGATCTCAAATGCTTCTATTTTAAATTGGAACGATTTGACGTCAAATATTAATTTAAAGTTTCAAATATTAATTTAAAGTTTCAGTTTTACACAATCAGAGGAAAACCCACCTAATATTTTAATGTCAAATTCTTCCATTTTTAATTTCACAAAGATCAGATCTCATTTGGAATATTAATTTAAAATTTCAATTTTACTCAATCAAAGGAAAACCCACCTAATATTTTGATTTCAAATGCTTCTATTTTAAATTTCATGGAGATTCGAGATCATTTGAAATATTAATTTTGAGCATCAATTTCACTCAATCAGTGGAAAACCCACCTAATATTTTGATTTCAAATGCTTCTAATTTAAATTTCATGAAGATCAAAGCTCATTTGAAATATTAATTTAAAGTTTCAATTCTCTCAATGATGCATCAACTTCTTGAGGTCATAACTTTTGACTTGGATGTGGGTTTTTGCTGAAATTTTACGGGCAGATTCGTGACCTAGATTTAAAGGTAGGCCCAACCCAAAGTAGCTCTAATGGTGGTCATTTTGACATCTTTTCGGGAGCCTAAAGTTCATCTTGACCTTCAAAATTAACTTTTTTCTTTTCTTTCCAATTTTTTGAGTTTTGTTTTTTGTAATAAATTTGAAATCGTGTTTCGGATTTCGTGGATTAGTTGGCATTTCATCTTGCCTTAGTTGATACATTTTCTAGGGAAAAATCAAGATTCTTTGGATGACTTTTAAAAGTTACAAAAAATAGAAAAAAACTATTTTTCCCAAAAATTTTCCAAATATGGTAATTTTCAAAATTATAATAAGTAGGAGTTTTCTTTCATTGTAGAGGAGAGTATTTGGATGCAGTTAATGAGAATTTGGAATTCTATCATTCAGGCATTGTGTTGTCTTTTTTTGTGAATTGTGTTTCTAAAGGTTTTGAGCTACATCACTCAATCAGAGGAGAACCCACCTAATAATTTGATGTCAAATGCTTCCATTTTAAATTTCATGAAGATCAGAGCTCGTTTGAAATATTAATTTAAACATTCAATTTTTCTCCTAGACGTAAAATGTGTCACAAAAAAAGTCTCAATTTTGCACAATCAGAGGTAAACCCACCTAATATTTTGATGTCAAATGCTTCCATTTTAAATTTCACGAACATCGAAACTCGTTTGAAATATTAATTTAAACTTTCAATATTTCTCAATCAGAGGAAAACTCATGTAATATTTTGATGTCAAATGCTTCTATTTTAAATTGGAAAGATCTGACGTCAAAATATTAATTTAATGTTTTAGTTTTACACTATCAGAGGAAAACCCACCTAATATTTTAATGTTAAATTCCTTCCATTTTAAATTTTATGAACATCGGAGCTCATTTGAAATATTAATTGAAAGTTCCTATTTTTCTCAATTAGAGAAAAACCCACCTTATATTGTGATGTCAAATGCTTCTATTTTAAATTTCATAGAGTTTCGAGCTCATTTGAAATATTATTTTCAATTTTCAATTTTACACAATCAGTGGAAAACCCACCTAATATTTTGATGTCAAATGCTTCCAATTAAAATTTCACTTTAGATCGGAGCTCATTTGAAATATTAATTTAAAGTTTCAATTTTCTCAATCAGAGGAGAACCCACCTAATATTTTGATGTCAAATGCTTCCATTTGAAATTAACCGAAGATTAGAGCTCATTTGAAATATTAATTTAAACATTCAATTTTTCTCTTGAACGTAAAACGTGTCAAAAAAAGTTTAAATTTTGCACAATCAGAGGTAAATCAACCTAATATTTTGATATCAAATGCTTCCATTTTAAATTTCAAGAGCATCAGAGCTCGTTTTAAATATTAATTTAAACTTTAAATTTTTCTTAATCAGAGGAAAACCCACCTAATATTTTGATGTCAAATGCTTCTATTTTAAATTAGAAGCATCTGACATCAAAATATTAACATAAAGTTTCAAATATTAATTTAAAATTTCAGTTTTATAGAGTAAGAGGACAACCCACCTTATATTTTAATGTCAAATGCTTCTAATTTAAATTTCATGGAGATCCAAGCTCATTTGAAATATTAATTTCAACTTTCAATTTTACACAATCAGTGGAAAACCCACCTAATATTTTGATGTCAAATGCTTCCAATTTAAATTTCACGAAGATCAGAGCTTGTTTGAAATATTAATTTAATATTTCAATTTTCTCAATTAGAGGAGAACCCACCTAATATTTTGATGTCAAATGCTTCCATTTAAAATTTCATGAAGATCGGAGCTCATTTGAAATATTAATTTAAACATTCAATTTTGCTCCCAGACATAAAACGTGTCACAAAAATGTTTCAATTTTGCACAATCAGAGGTGAACCCACCTAATATTTTGACTAAAATTTTATGAGCAGATTCGTGAGCTAGATTTAATGGTAGTCCCAACCAAGCTAGCATTGTTGGCGGTCATTTCGACACCTTTTCGGGAGCCTCAAGTTTCATCTTGACCTTCAAAATTAGCTTTTTTCTTTTCTTTCTAGTTTTTTGAGTTTCATTTTTTGTAATAAATTCAAAATCATGTTTCTGATTTCGTGTATTAGTTGGCAATTCATCTTACCTTAGTTGATAGATTTTCTAGAAAAAAATTGAGAATGTTAGGATGAGTTTTAAAAGTTACAAAAAATGGAAAAAAACCTATTTTTCTCAAAAATTTGCCAAATATGGTAAGTTTCAAAATTAAAATAAGGAGTTTTCTTTAATTGTAGAGGAGAGTAGTTGGATGCAGTTAATGAGAATTTAGAATTCTATCATTCTGGCATTGTGTTGTCTTTTTTTATGAATTGTGTTTCTGAAGGTTTTGGGCTACATCACTCAATCAGAGGAGAACCCACCTAATATTTTGATGTCAAATGCTTCCATTTCAAATTTCATGAAGATCGGAGCTCATTTGAAATATTAAATTAAACATTCAATTTTTCTCGCAGACATAAAACGTGTCACAAAAAAGTTTTAATTTTGCACAATCAGAGGTGAACCCACCTAATATTTTGATGTCAAATGCTTCCATTTTAAATTTTACAAACATTGGAGCTCGTTTGAAATATTAATTTAAACTTTCAATTTTGTTCAATCTGAGGAAAACCCACCTAATATTATGATATCAAATGCTTCTATTTTAAATTAGAAGTAATTGACATCAAAATATTAATTTAAAGTTTCAAATATTAAATTAAAGTTTTAATTTTACACAATCAGAGGAAAACCCACCTAATATTTTAATGTCAAATGCTTCTGTTTTAAATTTCATGAAGTTCAGATCTCGTTCAAAATATTAATTTAAAGTTTCAATTTTGCTCAATCAGAGGAAAACCCACCTAATATTTTGATGTCAAATGCTTCTATTTTAAATTTCATGGAGATCCGAGCTCATTTGAAATATTAATTTTGAGTTTCAATTTTACACAATCAGTGGAAAACTCACCTAATATTTTTATGTCAAATGCTTCAAATTTTAATTTCACAAAGATCGAAGCTCGTTTGAAATATTAATTTAAAGTTTCAATTTTGTCAATCAGAAGAGAGCCCACCTAATATTTTGATGTCAAATGCTTCCATTTTAAATTTCATGAAGATCGGAGCTCATTTGAAATATTAATTTAAACATTCAATTTTGCTCCCGGGCATAAAACATGTGACGAAAAAGTTTCAATTTTGCACAATCAAAGGTAAACCCACCTAATATTTTGATGTCAAATGACTCATTTTTAAATTTCATGAACATTGGATCTCATTTGAAATATTAATTTAAACTTTTAATTTTGATCAATCAGAGGAAAACCCACCTAATATTTTGATGTCAAATACTTCTATTTTAAATTTCAAGGAGATTCGAGCTCATTTGAAATATTAATTTCAATTTTCAATTTTACACAATCAGTGGAAAACCCACCTAATAATTTGATGTCAAATGCTTCCAATTTAAATTTCACAAAGATCGGAGCTCGTTTGAAATATTAATTTAAAGTTTCTATTTTCTCAATCATAGGATAACCCACCTAATATTTTGATGTCAAACGCTTCCATTTTAAATTTCACAAAGATTGGAGCTCATTTGGAATATTAATTTAAACATTTAATTATTCTCTCGAACATAAAATGTGTCACAAAAAAGTTTCTATTTTGCACAATCAGAGGTAAAGCCACCAAATATTTTTATGTCAAATGCTTCCATTTTAAATTTCATGAACAACGGAGGTCATTTGAAATATTAATTTAAACATTTAATTTTGCTCAATCAAAGGAAAACCCACCTAATATTTTGATGTCAAATGCTTCTATTTTAAATTGGAAGCATTTCACATCAAAATATTAATTTAAAGTTTCAAAAATTAATTTAAAGTTTTATTTTTACACAATCAGAGGAAAACCCACCTAATATTTTAATGTCAAATGCTTCCATTTTAAATCTCACAAAGATCGGATCTCGTTTGAAATATTAATTTAAAGTTTCAATTTTTCTCAATCAGAGGAAAACCCACCTAATTTTTTCATGTCAAATCCTTCTATTTTAAATTTCACAAAGATCCAAGCTCATTTAAAATATTAATTTTGAGTTTCAATTTTACACAATCAGTGGAAAACCCACCTAATATTATGATGTCAAATGTTTCTATTTTAAATTGGAAGCAATTGACATCAAAATATTAATTTAAAGTTTCAAATATTAATTTAAAGTTTTAGTTTTACACAATCAGAGGAAAACCCACCTAATATTTTGATGTCAAATGCTTCTATTTTAAATTGGAAGCATTTGACATCAAAATATTAATTTAAAGTTTCAATTTTACACAATTAGAGGAAAACCCACATAATATTTTAATGTCAAATGCTTCCATTTTAAATCTCACAAAGATCAGATCTCATTTGAAATATTAATTTAAAGTTTCAACTTTTCTCAATCAAAGGAAAACCGACATAATATTTTGATGTTAAGTGCTTCTATTTTAAATTTCATGGAGATCTAAGCTCATTTAAAATATTAATTTCAATTTTCAATTTTACACAATCAGTGGAAAACCCACCTAATATTTTGATGTCAAATGCTTCCAATTTAAATTTCACAAAGATCGGAGCTCGTTTGAAATATTAATTTAAAGTTTCAATTTTCTTAATCAAAGGAGAACCCACCTAATATTTTGATGTCAAATGCTTCCATTTTAAATTTCATTAAGATCGGAGCTCATTTGAAATATTAATTTAAACATTCAATTTTTCTCCCGAATGTAAAACGTGTCAAAAAAATTTTCAATTTTGCACAATCAGAGGTAAATCCACCTATATTTTGATGTCAAATAATTCCATTTTAAATTTCAAGAGCATCAGAACTCATTTTAAATATTAATTTAAACTTTCAATTTTGCTCAATCAGAGGAAAACCCACCTAATAGTTTGATGTCAAATGCTTGTATTTTAAATTAGAAGCATCTGACATCAAATTATTAACTTAAAGTTTCAAATATTAATTTAAAGTTTCCATTTTATACAGTAAGAGGAAAACCCACCTAATATTTTAATGTCAAATACTTCCAATTTAAATATCACGAAGACCGGATCTCATTTGAAATATTAATTTAAAGTTTTAATTTTGCTCAACCAGAGCAAAATCCACCTAATATTTTGATGTTAAATGCTTCTATTTTAAATTTCATGGAGATCCAAGCTTGTTTGAGATATTAATATCAAGTTTCAATTTTACATAATCAGTGGAAAACCCACCTAATATTTTGATGTCAAATGCTTCCAATTTAAATTTCACGAAGATCGGAGCTCGTTTGAAATATTAATTTAATGTTTCAATTTTCTAAATCAGCGGACAACCCACCTAATATTTTGATGTCAAATGCTTCCATTTTAAATTTCACGAAGATCGGAGGTCATTTGAAATATTTATTTAAACATTCAATTTTGCCCAATCAGAGGTAAACCCACCTAATATTTTGTTGTAATATTTTGTTGTCAAATGCTTCCATTTTAAGTTTCATGAACATCAGAGCTCGTTTGAAATATTAATTTAAACTTTCAATTTTGCTCAATTAGAGGCAAACCCACCTAATATTTTGATGTTAAATGCTTCTATTTTAAATTGGAAGGATCTGACGTCAAAATATTAATTTAAAGTTTAAAATATTAATTTAAAGTTTCAGTTTTATACAATTAGAGGAAAACCCACCTAATATTTTAATGTCAAATGCTTCCATTTTAAATTTCACGAAGATCAGATCTCGTTTGAGATATTAATTTAAAGTTTCAATTTTGCTCAATCAGAGGAAAACCCACCTAATATTTTGATGTCAAATGCTTCTATTTTAAATTTCGCAGAGATCCGAGCTCATTTGAAATATTAATTCTGAGTTTCAATTTTACACAATCAGTGGAAAACCCACCTAATATTTTGATGTCAAATGCTTTCAATTTAAATTTCACGAAGATCGGAGCTTGTTTGAAATATTAATTTAAAGTTTCAATTCTCGGATGTGAGTTTTGGCTTAAATTTTATGGGAGGATTCATGAGCTAGATTTAATGGTAGACGCAACCAAGCTAGCTTTGTTGGCGGTTATTTTGACATCTTTTCAGGAGCCTGAAGTTTCATCTTGACCTTCAAAATTACCTTTTTTCTTTTCTTTCCAGTTTTTTGAGTTTTGTTTTTTGTAATAAATTTGAAATCGTGTTTCTGATTTCGTAGATTAGTTGGCAATTCATCTTGCCTTAGTTGATAGATTTTCTAGGGAAAAATCAAGATTCTTAGGATGAGTTTTAAAAGTTACCAAAAATGCAAAAAAAAAAAAAAATTCCTAAAATTTGCCAAATATGGTAATTTTTGTAATTATAATAAGGAGTTTTCTTTCATTGTAGAGGAGAGTAGTTGGACGCAATTAATGAGAATTTGGAATTCTATCATTCTGGCATTGTGTTGTCTTTTTATGTGAGTTATGTTTCTGAAGGTTTTGGGGTACATCACTCAATCAAACGAGAACCCACCTAATATTTTGATGTGAAATGATTCCATTTTAAATTTCACAAAGATCGGAGCTCATTTGAAATATTAATTTAAACATTTAATTTTGTTCCTCGACGTAAAACGTGTCATAAAAAATTTTCAATTTTGCACAATCAGAGGTAAACCCACCTAATATGTTTATGTCAAATGCTTCCACTTTAAGTTTCATGGACATCGAAGCTCGTTTGAAATATTAATTAAAACTTTCAATTTTGCTCAATCAGAGGAAATCCCACCTAATATTTTGATGTCAAATGATTCTATTTTAAATTGGAAGGATCTGACGCCAAAATATTAATTTAATGTTTCAAATATTAATTTAAAGTTTCAGTATTACATAATGAGAGGAAAACCCACCTAATATTTTAATGTCAAATGCTTCCATTTTAAATTTCACAAAGATTGGATCTTGTTTGAAATATTAATTTAAAGTTTCAATTTTGCTCAATCTGAGGAAAACCCACCTAATATTTTGATATC
>MU225614.1:384065-396650 GCA_018584345.1 Thuja plicata | reverse complement strand
TGCGGCTCATGAACGAGGTTCTGAAAGAATTTCTGGGTAAGTTTGTCATTGTTTACCTAGATGATATTTTGATCTTTAGTAAGACATTAGAGGAGCATGTGATGCATATTCGTATGGTATTTGAGAAACTGAGAGAAGAAAAATTGTTGATAAATTTGAAGAAGTGCAGTTTTGTGAAGAAGGAGTTAGTGTATCTAGGATTTGTAGTTTCAGCAGAAGGTCTAAAAATAGACCCATAGAAGGTACAGGCTATCCTTGAATGGCCTACTCCAAGGAGTGCTACTGAGGTAAGATCTTTTCATGGTCTAGCTAGTTTTTACAGAAAGTTTATCAGAAATTTTAGCAGTATTTGTGGACCCTTGACTGAAACAATGAGAGGGGATAGAAAAGAGTTTAAGTGGACTAATGGGGCAGAAAAGAGTTTTCAATTGTTGAAATAGAAAGTTACAGAACAACCTATTTTAGCACTTCCAAATTTTAATAAGGTGTTTCAAGTGGATTGTGATGCTAGTGGTACTGTAATAGGAGCTATTATGAGCCAAGAAGGTAAACCTGTTGCGTATTTTAGTGAAAAGTTAAATGATGCCAAGAGGAAATATTCTGTTTATGATCAGGAATTTTATGGTATAGTTTAGGAATCAAAGAAGTGGAGACATTATCTTCTTCCTAAGGAGTTTGTTTTGTATACTGATCATCAAGCTTTGCAATATTTGAATAGTCAAGGAAAGTTAAATCAAAGGCATTTGAAATGGGTTGATTTTTTGTAGAGTTATACATTTGTTTTGAAACACAGGAGTGGAAAGTCTAACAGGGTTGTAGATGCCCTTAACAGAAGGCAACTATTACTGACATAAATGCAGATTGAGGTGGTTGGGTTCAATGAACTCAAGAATTTGTATCCAGAGGATCCTGATTTTGGTGAAGCTTGGAAAGCTTGTGAAGAACCTGTTACTCTAGACAGGACGAAGTGGCTGGATTTCATCATTCAGGATGGAATTTTATTCAGAGGGAGCCAATTGTGCATTCCACGAAGTTCTATGAGGGAGAATCTCATCAAGAAGAAGCATAGTGGAGGATTGGCTGGACATTTTGGTCGTGACAAAACCCTCACTTTGTTTAGTGAGAATTATTATTGGCCACAATTGCAGTAAGATGTGAAGAAGTTTGTACAGAGTTGCAGAGTATGTCAGATGGCCAAAGGAGTGAAGCAGAATACAGGGTTGTATCAGCCATTACCTATACCAGCAAATCCTTGGGAGGATATCAGTATGGACTTTATTCTTGGTTTACCGAGGACTCAGCGGGGACATGATTCAATTTTTGTGGTGGTTGACAAATTTTCAAAGATGGCACATTTCATTCCCTGCAAGAAGACTAATGATGTTGTTCATGTAGCAGAACTATTTTTCAAAGAAGTGGTGAGGCTACATGGTTTTCCAAAGACCATAGTTTCAGATCGAGACACCAAGTTTGTTGGATATTTTTGGCATACGTTGTGGAAGAAGTTGAAGATAGATTTGAAGTTTAGTTCATCACATCATCCACAGACTGATGGATAGATAGAGGTGGTGAATAGGAGTTTGGAGAATTCGCTGAGATGTTTGGTTGGAGATAAGCCAATAGGATGGGATTTGATTTTACCACAGGCAGAATTTGCATACAATAATTTTTTCAATAGGAGCACTGGTAAATCACCATTCCAGATTGTATATGGAAGTAGTCAAAGAAATGAATCTGAATTGAGGAAGATAGATAAAGGAGAAATAAGCAGTGCTGAAGCTGAGGATTTTGCAGAACACTTGAAGAACATCCATGAGGAAGTGAGGAAACACATTACCAAAATGAATGCACAGTATAAAGCTAAGGCAGATGAGAAAATGAGACATAAGGAATTTCAGGTTGGGGATGAATTCATGGTTCATTTGCAGAAAGAGCAATTTCTAGTTGGTACATATAACAAGTTGAAAATGAAGAAGTTTGGAGCATGTAAGATACTGAAGAAGCATGATTCAGGAAATGCATATGAGGTAGAATTTCCTAGTGAGCTGAATATTTCACCAGGGTTTAACATTTCAGATTTGATAGAGTATCATGAAGGAGGTGTTGAAGATGAGATCACAGTGGCACAGTGGAGTATGCCAACAAGTAGTTCAGATACCAAGGAGATTGAAGACATACTAGACAGTCGTGTTGGCAGGAGCACAAGGAACAGGACATATGAAGAATATTTGGTCAAGTGGAAAGCATGACCTGTTGAAGATTCATCATGGATGACAAGGGAGGAGGTTAACCATCTTAGTTTTCCTCTGCACACTTGAGATGTGACAGGGTCACTTCTCAAATTACCCTAGGTGTCTGATGCAGGAGCATCCTGGGTGTAAGGGAAATCTTGCATCACCCAAAAATATGTGTTTTTTCTATTCAATAAGGGCTATTTTGTACAAAGTTTCTATATTTGGAAACTTACTATTTTTAGTAAGTTGGTCATTTGAACTCAGAATGTTCTAATTTTCAGGTGAAGGTTCATCTTAGTCATGTAAGAATGCCAGTTAAATTTCATTGCCAAATCATCTGTAATGGCGAAGTTATTAAAGATTTACTGTTAAAATTTTAGGGTGCAAAACCTTTGAGCTCAATTTTCAGGACCTTAGAGGCTCCGGATTGAGGTCGAACCCCCGGCTGACTGGTGCTTCGTGAGTCAGGCACTGTAGATCGCAATCTCCCATTTCTGAAAAGTGGTTATAATAGCCAAACGGAGCTACGGTTCAAAAGTTATGGCTTCCAGAAGTTGGGCTACCTAATCTCATATTTTGTAAATACTTAAAGCCGACCTTTTTTGTAATAAAAGTGAAAAATAATTAAATGCTAAAGGTAGTCGGCCTTAATAGCTAGATTTCTAGAACCTTCTCGGGTGGTGGAAATTGCCTATATAAAGAAGGCCCGTAGTGTTGTCTTAGGCAGTTCAGGGGCAGTTCTGGGTGGATCTAAGTAATAATTCGAGGCTTTTTCCTACAGGATATTGTAAGGGAAATGCCCATGTGGCTTTGCATATTGTAATTCTGAAAGTTTGTAATTCCACATTTGTGGAGATAATAAGAAGCCCATTTTCTGTCTTGTAAATTGTTGTTTCTCTATTTCTGTTATGTGTTTGTGGCATTAAGGGGAGCACCCTTCATCAACTTCCATTTTAAATTTCATGAAGATCGGATCATATTTGAAATATTAATTTAAAGTTTCAATTTTTCTCAATTAGAGCAACACCCACCAAATATTTTGATATCAAATTTTTCTACTTTAAATTTCACGGAGATCTAAGCTTCTTTGAAATATTAATTTCAAGTTTCAATTTTACACAATCAGTGGAAAACCCACATAATATTTTGATGTCAAATGCTTCCAATTTAAATTTCATGAAGATCCGAGCTCATTTGAAATATTAATTTAATGTTTTAATTTTCTCAATTAGAGGAGAACCCACCTAATATTTTGATGTCAAATGCTTCCATCTTAAATTTCATGAAGATCGGAGCTCATTTGAAATATTCATTTAAACATTCAATTTTGCTCCCGGATGTAAAATGTGTGACAAAAAAGTTTCATATTTGCACAATCTGAGGTGAACCCACCTAATATTTTGATGTCAAATGCTTCTATTTTAAAATTCACAAACATCAGAGCTCATTTGAAATATTAATTTAAAATTTTAATTTTGCTCAATCAGACGAAAACCTACCTAATATTATGATGTCAAATGCTTCTATTTTAAATTGGAAGCATTTGACATCAAAATATTAATTTAAAGTTTCAAATATTAAATTAAAGTCTTATTTTTAAACAATGAGAGGAAAACCCAACTAATATTTTAATGTCAAATGCTTCCATTTTAAATTTCATGAAGATCAGATCTCATTTGAAATATTAATTTAAAGTTTCAATTTTGCTCAATCAGAGGAAAACCCACCTAATATTTTGATGTCAAATAATTCTATTTTATATTTCATGGAGATCTGAGCTCATTTGAAATATTAATTTAAAGTTTCAATTTTGCTGAATCGGAGCAAAACCCACCTAATATTTTGATGTCAAATGCTTCTATTTTAAATTTCATGGAGATTCAAGCTCAATTGAAATATTAATTTCAAGTTTCAATTTTATTCAATCAGTGGAAAACGCACCTAATATTTTGATGTCAAATGCTTCCAATTTAAATTTCACGAAGATCGGAGCTCATTTGAAATATTAATTTAATGTTTCAATTTTCTCAATCAGAGGAGAAGCCACCTAATATTTTGATTTCAACTGCTTCCATTTTAAATTTCACGAAGATCAAAGCTCATTTGAAATATTAATTTAAACATTCAATTTTGCTTCCAGACGTAAAACGTGTCACAAAAAACTTTCAATTTTGCAAAATCAGAGGTAAACCCACCTAATATTTTGATGTCAAATGCTTCAATTTTAAGTTTCACAAATATCAGAGCTCATTTGAAATATTAATTTAAACTTCCAATTTTGCTCAATCAGAGGAAAACCCACCTAATATTTTGATGTCAAATGCTTCTATTTTAAATTTCACAGAGATCCCAGCTCATTTGAAATATAAATTCTGAGTTTCAATTTTACACAATCAGTGGAAAGCCCAACTAATATTTTGATGTCAAATGCTTCCAATTTAAATTTCACGAAGATCGGAGTTCGTTTGAAATAGTAATTTAAAGTTTCAATTCTCTCAATGATGCAGCAAATTCTTGAGGTCACAACTTTTTGACTTGGATGTGGGTTTTGACTGAAATTTTACGAGTGGATTCGTCAGCTCGATTTAATTAGACACAACAGAGCTAGCTCTGTTGGCGGTCATTTTTACAGCTTTTCGTGAGGCTGAAGTTTCATCTTGACCTCCAAAATTAGCTTTATTTCTTTTCTTTCCAATTTTTTTTGTTTTGTTTTTTGTAATAAATATGAAATCGTGTTTCTGATTTTGTGGATTAGATGGAAATTCATCTTGCCTTAGTTCATAGATTTTCTAGGGAAAAATTAAGATTCTTATGAAGAGTTTTAAAAGTCACCAAAAATGGAAAAAAACTATTTTTCCCAAAAATTTGCCCAATATGCTAATTTTTGAAATTGTAATAAGTCAGAGTTTTCTTTCATTAGAGAGGAGAGTAGTTGGATGCAGTTAATGAAAATTTGGAATTCTATCATTCTGGCATTGTGTTGTCTTCTTTTGTGAATTGTGTTTCTGAAGGTTTTGGGCTACATCAGTTAATCAGAGGAGAACCCAGCTAATATTTTGATGTCAAATGCTTCCATTTTAAATTTCATGAAGATCGGAGCTCATTTGAAATATTAATTTAAACATTCAATTTTGCTCCCAGACGTAAAATGTGTCACAAAAAAGTTTCAATTTTGCACAATCAGAGGTAAACCCACATAATATTTTGATCTCAAATGCTTCCATTTTAAATTTCACGAACATCGGAGCTGGTTTGAAATATTAATATAAACTTTTATTTTTTCTCAATCAGAGGAAAACCCACCTAATATTATGATGTCAAATGCTTCTATTTTAAATTGGAAGCATTTGACATCAAAATATTAATTTAAAGTTTCAAACATTAATTCAAAGTTTTAGTTTTATACAATCAGAAGAAAACCCACCTAATATTTTAATCTCAAATGCTTCCATTTCAAATTTTACGAAGATTGGATCTCGTTTGAAATATTATTTTAAAGTTTCAATTTTGCTCAATCAGAGAAAAACCCACCTAATATTTTGATGTCAAATGCTTCTATTTTAAATTTCATGGAGATTTGAGCTTGTTTGAAATATTAATTTCAAGTTTCAATTTTACACAATTAGTGACAAACCCACCTAATATTTTGATGTCAAATGCTTCCAATTTAAATTTCACAAAGATCGGAGCTCATTTTAAATATTAATTTAAAGTTTCAATTTTCTCAATCAGAGGAGAACCCACCTAATATTTTGATGTCAAATGCTTCCATTTTAAATTTTATGAAGATCGGAGATCATTTGAAATATTAATTTAAACATTCAATTTTGCTCCTGGGCGTAAAATGTGTCACAAAAAATTTTCTATTTTGCACAATCAGAGGTAAACCCACCTAATATTTTGATTTCAAATGCTTCCATTTTAAATTTCATGAACATCGAACCTCATTTGAAATATTAATTTAAACTTTCAATTTTGCTCAATCAGAGGAAAACCCACCTAATATTTTGATGTCAAATGCTTCTATCTTAAATTGGAAGCATTTGACATCAAACCATTAATTTAAAGTTTCAAATATTAATTTAAAGTTTCAGTTTTGCACAATCAGAGGAAAACCCACATAATATTTTAAGGCCAAATGCTTCCATTTTAAATCTCACAAAGATCGGATCTCGTTTGAAATATTAGTTTAAAGTTTCAGTTTTGCTCAATCAGAGGAAAACTCACCTAATTTTTTTATGTCAAATGCTTCTATTTTAAATTTCATAGAAATCTGAGCTAATTTAAAATATTAATTTCAATTTTCAATTTTACACAATCAGTGGAAAACCTACCTAATATTTTGATGTCAAATGCTTCCAATTTAAATTTCACAAAGATTGGAGCTCATTTGAAAAATTAATTTAAAGTTTCAATTTTCTCAATCATAGGAGAAGCCACCTAATATTTTGATGTCAAATGTTTCCATTTTAAATTTCACAAAGATTGGAGCTCTTTTGAAATATTAATTTAAACATTCAATTTTTCTCCCAGACGTAAAACGTGTCAAAAAAAGTTTCAATTTTGCACAATCAGAGGTAAACCCACCTAATATTTTTATGTCAAATGATTCTATTTTAAATTTCAAGAGCATCAGAGCTCGTTTTAAATATTAATTTAAATTTTCAATTTTGCTCAATCAGAGGAAAACCCACCTAATATTTTGATGTCAAATGCTTCTATTTAAAATTAGAAGCATCTGACATCGAATATTAACTTAAAGTTTCAAATATTAATTTAAAGTTTCACTTTTATAGAGTAAGAGGAAAACCCACCTAATATTTTAATGTCAAATGCTTCCATTTTAAATTTCACGAAGATCAGATCTCATTTGAAATATTAATTTAAACTTTCAATTTTGCTCAATCAAAGCAAAGACCACCTAATATTTTGATGTCAAATGCTTCTATTTTAAATTTCATGGAGTTCCGAGCTTGTTTGAACTATTAATTTCAACTTTCAATTTTACACAATTAGTGGAAAACCCACCTAATATTTTGATGTCAAATTCTTCCAATTTAAATTTCACAAAGATCGGAGCTCGTTTGAAATATTAATTTAAAGTTTCAATTTTCTCAATCAGAGGAGAACCCACCTAATATTTTGATGTCAAATGCTTCCATTTTAAATTTCACGAAGATCAGAGCTCATTTGAAATATTAATTTAAACATTCAATTTTTCTCCAAAACGTAAAACATGTCAAAAAAAGGTTTCAATTTTGCACAGTCAGAAGTAAACCCACCTAATATTTTAATGTCAAATGCTTCTATTTTAAATTAGAAGCATCTGACATCAAAATATTAACTTAAAGTTTCAAATATGAATTTAAAGTTTTAGTTTTATAGAGTAAGAGGAAAACCCACCTAATAATTAAATGTCAAATGGTTCCATTTTAAACTTCACGAAGATCAGATATCGTTTGAAATATTAATTTAAAGTTTCAATTTTGCTCAATCAGAGCAAAACCCACCTAATATTTTGATGTCAAATGCTTCAATTTTAAATTTTATGGAGATCTCAGGTCGTTTGAAATATTAATTTCAAGTTTCAATTTTACACAATCAGTGGAAAACCCACCTAATATTTTGATGTCAAATGCTTCTAGTTTCAATTTCACAAAGATCGGAGCTCATTTGAAATATTAATTTAATGTTTCAATTTTCTCAATTAGAGGAGAACCCACCTAATATTTTGATGTAAAATGATTCCATTTTTAATTTCACGAAGATTGGAGCTCATTTGAAATATTAATTTAAATATTCAATTTTGCTCCCGAACGTAAAACGTGTCACAAAAAAGTTTCAATTTTGCACAATCAGAGTTAAACCCACCTAATATTTTGATGTCAAATGCTTCCATTTTAAGTTTCACGAACTTTGGAGCTCATTTGAAATATTAATTTAAACTTTCAATTTTGCTCAATCAGAGGAAAACCCACGTAATATTTTGATGTCAAATGTTTCTATTTTAAATTGGAAGGATCTAACGGAAAAATATTAATTTAAAGTTTTAAATATTAATTTAAAGTTTCTATTTTACACAATCAGAGGAAAATCCACCTAATATTTTAATGTCGAATGCTTCCATTTTAAATTTCATGAAGTTTAGATCTCGTTTCAAATATTAATTTAAAGTTTCAATTTTGCTCCCGGTCGTAAAACGTGTCACAAGAAAGTTTCAATTTTGCACAATCAGAGGTAAACCCACCTAATATTTTGATGTCAAATGCTTCTATTTTAAATTTCATGAACATCGGAGCTCATTTGAAATATTAATTTAAACTTTTAATTTTTCTCAATCAGAGGAAAACCCACCTAATATTTTGATGTCAAATGCTTCTATTTTAAATTGGAAGCATTTGACATCAAAACATCAGTTTAATGTTTCAAATATTAATTTAAAGTTTCAATTCTCTCAAAGATGCAGCAAGTTCTAGAGGTCATAACTTTTGATTCGGATGTGGGTTTTGGTTTAAATTTTACGGGTGGATTCGTGAAGTTTCATCTTGACCTTCAAAATTAGCGTTTTTCTTTTCTTTCTAGTTTTTTGAGTTTTGTTTTTTGTAATAAATCTGAAATTGTGTTTATGATTTCAAGGATTAATTGGCAATTCTTCTTGCTTTAGTTCGTAGATTTTCTAGGGAAAAATCAATAATCTTAGGATGAGTTTTAACAGTTACTAGAAATGGTAAAAAAAAAATTCCCAAAAATTTGCCAAATATGGTAATTTTTGAAATTGTAATAAGTAGGAGTTTTCTTTCATTGTAGAGGAGAGTAGTTGGACGCAGTTAATGAGAATTTGGAATTCTATCATTCTGGAATTGTGTTGTCTTTTTTTGTGAATTGTGTTTCTATTGTTTTTGGGCTACATCACTCAATCAAAGGAGAACCCACCTAATATTTTGATGTCAAACGCTTCCATTTTAAATTTCATGAATATCAAAGCTCATTTGAAATATTAATTTAAACATTCAATTTTTCTCCCGAACGTAAAACGTATCACAAATTTTTTTTAATTTTGCACAATCAGAGGTAAACCCACCTAATATTTTGATATCATATGCTTCCATTTTTTATTTCATGAACATTGGAGCTCATTTGAAATATTAATTTAAACTTTTATTTTCTCATTCAGAGGAAAACCCACCTAATATTATGATGTCAAATGCTTCTATTTTAATTTGGAAGCATTTGACATCAAACTATTAATTTAAAGTTCCAAATATTAATTTAAAGTTTCAAATATTAATTTAAAGTCTTATTTTAAAACAATGAGAGGAAAAATCACCTAATATTTTAATGTCAAATGCTTCCATTTTAAATTTTACGAAGATCAGATCTCATTTGAAATATTAATTTAAAGTTTCAATTTTGCTCAATCAGAGGAAAATCCACCTAATATTTTGATGTCAAATGGTTCTATTTTAAATTTCATGGAGATCTGAGCTCGTTTGAAATATTAATTTCAAGTTTCAATTTTACACAATCAGTGGAAAACCCACCTAATATTTTGATGCCAAATGCTTCCAATTTAAATTTCACAAAGATCGGAGCTCATTTGAAATATTAATTTAATGTTTCAATTTTCTCAATCAAAGGAGAACCCACCTAATATTTTGATGTCAAATGCTTCCATTTTAAATTTCACAAAGTTCAGATCTCATTTGAAATATTTATTTAAACATTCAATTTTTCTCCTAGACGTAAAACGTGTCACAAAAAGGTTTCAATTTTGCACAATTAGAGGTAAACCCACCTAATATTTTATTGTCAAATGCTTCCATTTTATGTTTCACGAACATTGGAGCTCTTGATATATTAATTGAAACTTTCAATTTTTCTCAATTAGAGGAAAACCCACCTAATATTTTGATGTCAAATGCTTCTATTTTAAACTGGAAGGATCTGACGTCAAAATATTAATTTAAAGTTTCAAATATTAATTTAAAGTTTTTGTTTTACACAATTAGAGGAAAACCCACCTAATATTTTAATGTCAAATGCTTCCATTTTAAATTTCATAAAGATTAGATCTCGTTTGAAATATTAATTTAAAGTTTCATTTTTTCTCAATCGGAGGAAAACCCACCTAATATTTTGATGTGAAATACTTCTATTTTAAATTTCACGGAGATCCGAGCTCGTTTGAAATATTAATTCCTAGTTTCAATTTTACATAATCAGTGGAAAACCCACGTAATATTTTGATGTCAAATGCTTCCAATTTAAATTTAATGAAGATCGGAGCTCATTTGAAATATTAATTTAAAGTTTCAATTCTCTCAATGATGCAGCAACTTTTAGAGGTCATAACTTTCGACTTGGATGTGGGTTTTGGCTGAAATTTTATGGGCGGATTCGTGAGCTAGTTTTAAAGGTAGACCCAATAGAGAAAGCTCTTTTGGCAGTCATTTCAACATCTTTTTGGGAGCCTGAAGTTTCATCTTGACCTTCAAAATTAGCTTTTTTCTTTTCTTTCTAGTTTTTTGAGTTTTGTTTTTTGTAATAAATCTGAAATCGTGTTTCTGATTTTGTGGATTAGTTGGCAATTCATCTTGCCTTAGTTCATAGATTTTCTAGGGAAAAATCAACATTCTTAGGATGAGTTTTAAATTTTATGAAAAATGGAAAAAAACAAATTTTCCTAAAAAAATTTCAAATATGGTAATTTTCAAAATTGTAATAATTAGGAGTTTTCTTTCATTGTAGAGGTGAGTAGTTGGACACAATTAATGAGAATTTGGAATTCTATCATTCTGGCATTGTGTTGTCTTTTTTTGTGAATTGTGTTTCTAAAGGTTTTGGTCTACATTACTCAATCACAGGAGAACCCACCTAATATTTTGATGTCAAATGCTTCCATTTTAAATTTCATGAAGATTGGAGCTCATTTGAAATATTAATTTAAACATTCAATTTTGCTCCCGGACGTAAAATGTGTCACAAAAAATTTTCAATTTTGCACAATCAGAGGTAAACCCACCTAATATTTTAATATCAAATACTTCCATTTTAAATTTCACAAACATCAGAGCTTGTTTGAAATATTAATTTAAACTTTCATTTTTACTCAATCAAAGGAAAACCCACCTAATATTATGATGTCAAATGCTTCTATTTTAAATTGGAAGCATTTGACATCAAAATATTAAATTAAAGTTTCAAATATTAATTTAAACTTTCAGTTTTACGCAATCAGAGGAAAACCCAACTAATATTTTAATGTCAAATGCTTCCATTTTAAATTTCATGAAGATAGGATCTTGTTTGAAATATTAATTTAAAGTTACAATTTTGCTCAATTAGAGAAAAACCCACCTAGTATTTTGATGTCAAATGCTTCTATTTTAAATTTCACAGAGATCTGAGCTTGTCTGAAATATTAATTTCAAGTTTCAATTTTACTCAATCAGTGGAAAACCCACCTAATATTTTGATGTCAAATGCTTCCAATTTAAATTTTATGAAGATCGGAGCTCATTTGAAATATTAATATAAACTTTTAATTTTCTCAATTAGAGGAGAACCCACCTAATATTTTTATATCAAATGCTTCCATTTTAAATTTCATGAAGATCGGAGCTCATTTGAAATATTAATTTAAACATTCAATTTTGCTCCCGGACGTAAAATGTGTGACAAAAAAGTTTCATTTTTGCACAATCAAAGGTGAACACACCTAATATTTTGATGTCAAATGCTTCCATTTTAAATTTCACCAACGTTAGACCTCGGTTGAAATATTAATTTAAATATTTAATTTTGCTCAATTAGAGGAAAACCCACCTAATATTATGATGTCAAATGCTTCTGTTTTAAATTGGAAGCATTTGACATCAAAATATTAATTTAAAGTTTCAAATATTAATTCAAAGTCTTCTTTTTAAACAATGAGAGAAAAACCCACCTAATATTTTAATTTCAAATAATTCCATTATAAATTTCATGAAGATCGGATCTCGTTTGAAATATTAATTTAAAGTTTCAATTTTGCTCAAACAGAGGAAAACCAACCTAATATTTTGGTGTCAAATGCTTCTAGTTTAAATTTTATGGAGATTCGAGCTTATTTGAAATATTAATTTCAAGTTTCAATTTTACACAATCAGTGGAAAACCCACCCAATATTTTGATGTCAAATGCTTCCAATTTAAATTTCATGAAGATCGGAGCTCGTTTGAAATATTAATTTAAAATTTCAATTTTCTCAATTAGAGGAGAACCCACCTAATATTTTGATGTCAAATGCTTCCATTTTAAATTTCACGAAGATCGGAGCTCATTTGAAATATTAATTTAAACATTCAATTTT
>MU225614.1:359693-384015 GCA_018584345.1 Thuja plicata | reverse complement strand
AATGCTTCCATTTTAAATTTCACGAACATCAGAGCTCATTTGAAATATTAATTTAAACTTTTAATTTTGCTCAATCAGAGGAAAACCCACCTATTATTTTGATGTCAAATGCTTCTATTTTAAATTTCATGAACATCAGAGCTCATTTGAAATATTAATTTAAACTTTCATTATTGCTCAATCAGTGGAATACTCACCTAATATTACGATGTCAAATGCTTCTATTTTAAATTGGAAGCATTTGACATCAAAATGTTTATTTAAATTTTCAAAAATTAATTTAAAGTTTCAATTTTACACAATCAGAGGAAAACTCACCTAATATTTTAATGTCAAATGCTTTCATTTTAAATTTCACGAAGATAGGATCTCGTTTGAAATATTAATTTAAAGTTTCAATTTTGCTCAATCTGAGAAAAACCCATCTAATATTTTGATGTCAAATGCTTCTATTTTAAATTTCACGGAGATCTGAGCTTGTTTGAAATATTAATTTCAAGTTTCAATTTTACACAATCAGTGGAAAACTTACCTAATATTTTGATGTCAAATGCTTAGAATTTAAATTTCACGAAGATCAGAGCTCATTTGAAATATTAATTTAAAGTTCCAATTTTCTCAATTAGAGGAGAACCCACCTAATATTTTGATTTTAAATGCTTCCATTTTAAATTTCAAGAAGATCGGAGCTCATTTGAAATATTAATTTAAACATTCAATTTTGCTCCCAGATGTAAATCATGTGAAAAAAAGGTTTCATTTTTGCACAATCAAAGGTGAACCCACCTAATATTTTGATGTCAAATGCTTCCATTTTAAATTTCATGAACATCAGAGCTCGTTTGAAATATTAGTTTAAACTTTCAATTTTGCTTTATCAGAGGAAAACCCACCTAATATTATGATGTCAAATGCTTCTATTCTAAATTGGAAGTATTTGACATCAAAATATTAATTTAAAGTTTCAAATATTAATTTAAAGTCTTATTTTTAAACAATGAGAGGAAAACCCACCTAATATTTTAATGTCAAATGCTTCCATTTTAAATTTCACTAAGATCGGATCTCGTTTGAAATATAAAATTAAAGTTTCAATTTTGCTCAATCAGAGGAAAAGCCACCTAATATTTTGATGTCAAATGCTTGTATTTTAAATTTCATGGAGATTCGAGCTCGTTTGAAATATTAATTTCAAGTTTCAATTTTACACAATCAGTGGAAAACCCACCTAATGTTTTGATGTCAAATGCTTCCAATTTAAATTTCACGAAGATCAGAGCTCGTTTGAAATATTAATTTAAAGTTTCAATTTTCTCAATCAGAGGAGAACCCAGCTTATATTTTTATGTCAAATGCTTCCATTTTAAATTTCACGAAGATCGGACCTCATTTGAAATATTAATTTAAACATTCAATTTTTCTCCCAGGCGTAAAACGTGTCACAAAAAAGTTTCAATTTTGCACAATCAGAGGTTAATCCACCTAATATTTTGATGTCAAATGCTTCCATTTTAAATTTCATGAACATCGGAGCTCATTGGAAATATTAATTTAAACTTTTAATTTTTCTTAATCAGAGGAATACCCACCTAATATTTTGATGTCAAATGCTTCTGTTTTAAATTGGAAGCATTTGACGTCAAAATATTAATTTATAGTTTTAAATATTAATTTAAATTTTTAAATATTAATTTAAAGTTTTAGTTTTACACAATCAGAAGAAAACCCACATAATATTTTAATGTCAAATGCTTCCATTTTAAATCTCACGAAGAGCAGATCTCGTTTGAAATATTAGTTTAAAGTTTCAATTTTGCTCAATTAGAGGAAAACCCACCTAATATTTGGATGTCAAATGCTTCTATTTCAAATTTCACAGAGATCTGAACTCATTTGAAATATTAATTTCAAGTTTCAATTTTGCACAATCAGTGGAAAACCCACCTAATATTTTGATGTCAAATGCTTCCAATTTAAGTTTCACAAAGATCGTAGCTTGTTTGAAATATTAATTTAAAGTTTCAATTTTCTCAATCAGAGGACAACCCACCTAATATTTTCATGTCAAATGCTTCCATTTTAAATTTCATGAAGATTGGAGCTCATTTGAAATATTAATTTAAACATACAATTTTTCTCCCATACGCTAAACCTGTCAAAAAAAGTTTCAATTTTGCACAATCAGAGGTAAACCCACCTAATATTGTGATGTCAAATGCTTCCATTTTAAATTTCAAGAGCATCAGAGCTTGTTTTAAATATTAATTTAAATTTTCAATTTTGCTCAATCAGAGGAAAACCCACCTAATATTTTGATGTCAAATCCTTCTATTTTAAATTAGAAGCATCTGACATCAAAATATTAACTTAAAGTTTCAAATATTAGTTAAAAGTTTCAGTTTTATAGAGTAAGAGGAAAACCCACCTAATATTTTAATGTCAAATGCTTCCATTTTAAATTTCACGAAGATCGGATCTCGTTTAAAATATTAATTTAAGGTTTCAATTTTGCTTAATCAGAGCAAAACCCACCTAATATTTTGATATCAAATGCTTCTATTTCAAATTTCATGGAGATCTGAGCGTGTTTGAAATATTAATTTCAAGTTTCAAATTTACACAATCAATGGAAAACCCACCTAATATTTTGATGTCAAATGCTTCCAATTTAAATTTCACGAAGATCGGAGCTCATTTGAAATATTAATTTAATGTTTCAATTTTCCCAATCAGAGGAGAACCCACCTAATATTTTGATGTCAAATGCTTCCATTTTAAATTTCTTGAAGATCGGAGCTCATTTGAAATATTAATTTAAACATTCAATTTTTCTCAAGGACGTAAAACATGTCACAAAATAGTTTCAATTTTGCACAATCAGAGGTAAACCCACCTAATATTTTGATGTCAAATGCTTCCATTTTAAATTTCAAGAGCATTAGAGCTTATTTTAAATATTAATTTAAACTTTAAATTTTGCTGAATCAGAGGAAAACCCACCTAATATTTTTATGTCAAATGCTTCTATTTTAAATTAGAAGCATCTAACATCAAAATATTAACTTAAATGTTCAAATATTAATTTAAAGTTTCAGTTTGTTTTGGTAAATAGATTTGTCTTTGAAGAAAATGATTACAAATTGACCCCAAAATGCCCAAATAAGAAGACTCAACCAACACCAACAATTGGGTCACTTCACTATTGAAGAGCGTAAGCGCCCTCTAAATTATCTGGGTACAGCTCCCCGTGTAAGATTTACAATGAATTAACTTGAACTATAATCGATAATGCTTTTAACCTGAAAGCAATAAAGGTTTACAAACATCTATTTGTAAACATGAGATAGATGCAAAGGGACTAATTAACTAAAATGAAATGAACAGTAAATGCTACAAATTTCATTTGCCTAAACAATGCATTACATAAAGAAACTAAGAGAGAAAGATGAATGGTTCTTTCCAAATACATGAAAAACTATAGCACAAAGTCCATAGATGATCGTGCTGATCAGATGTAATAGATATGCATACAAAGGAAACCAATATCATTCAAAGATGAATATTAATCAGAAAACAAGCATCTAAAATCAAATTTTTAGTATGCTAATATTCTCC
Organism: Thuja plicata; assembly: GCA_018584345.1. NCBI lineage: Eukaryota > Viridiplantae > Streptophyta > Pinopsida > Cupressales > Cupressaceae > Thuja > Thuja plicata. The sequence goes on along the minus strand of MU225614.1, from coordinate 380,400 downwards.
TTCTTTGAACACAATAAAATAACAAAGATTCTACTATTCTGTACACTAATCATTATCTTAAAGTAAAATCCCTCTTTCCCTGCATTACAATAAAAATCCTAATCTATCCCTACCCTGGTACAAAGTCTCTTGGGTAAGGTGGAATTTGGAACCCCTTCTTAGTCAAGCCTTTCACAATTAATAGGCATTGATAGACGTCATTCAGTTTTCATAACTGAATCTTGAAAATGCTTGCCTCTCCCTCTCTTTTTATCGGCTTTATATATTTTTACATGATCTATTAAAAATCATTGGATATCCTATCATTTGGAGATAACAAGATATGTTTTGGGGCCAATATAATGTTCATCAAAAACATTATAACTTTCCTTTATTTCTTACATGTCAACATTTGTAATTTGAAAACCAATGAGGATCATGCTAATATCATGACACATGTCTCATTCCATAAGCACCATTTCTATATTGCTGGGGATATTCCGTTAGAAAAACATCTCTTGATATTGCCCCTTTAATTGTCTTTCATATGTAGATGTTAACCTTTATTGAAACTACTCTTTATGTCTTCATTAAATTAATTAGTGCTCATTCTCAGCATTCGGTTCCCCTTTTCTCACTGTCAAAACCTGCTTGAACCGCCATTGACACTTATTTACATTATGTCAAACAGTTGTCGGGTGTCTAACATGATGAATATCTTCCTACCCCTTGAGTTCCTATCTTGTATTAATGATTAGATCTAAGGAAGACACGTCGATCTTCATTTTAATTGCAGTGTGATCATGGCTTAAGCCCGATGATGAGGTCTGATGTCATTGTTTGTTACTAAACTCCATGTGCTTATCGAGCCTGAGCATTCTATCAAACACTTCACATGCACTGTGGGTTGAGCTACTTTGTTATGGGCCTATTGTGCATTGATATTTTTTCAAATATTTACCAAGTATTGACAAAGCTTGGCAGGGAGGTGGGAACCTACTCCGATGAATGAAGACCCCCAAACCCCTCACACTCGAGTCTTTGAATATCTTACCATGGATATTCACTATTTTTTTCTCATCATCATCATGATGACCATAGGAGTCATTCAAGCCATGCTCTCTTGTTGTCGCTAATATCAAATACAAATCTGAAATCTGAAGGTAAAGCCTCATTTAGCAGCCATTCATTGTGAAAGCCTTGTGCATACTGAAGAGCGACCATAAAATCTGGAAGGAGAACCAAATCAGGCTCTATTAGAACAATCATATCAGAATTTGATGCACAAGCTCTTGCCACCATGCTATGCAACATTGGTGTCCCTAAGAATCTCGATGTTCACATGTTGGGTAAGTGATAGTGAGACCCAAAGCATTAGTTTGCGACCATGGTCTGGAGTTGTCATCTCGACTTTATATTGAAAGTGCCAAATTTGGCTTTTCACCTTCCATTACAAATTAGGGGCGATAATGAAGATTTCATCTAGCATCTGATCCTTTATGCTATTGCTTTTCATGTCTAAAATGTCTTTATGTTATTTTAGAGAGACATTGGACATCTTGATTGATATTATCCTAATAAAAGAGACATTTGACGCGATAAATATTGACTGGTAATTATTTTGTTTCACAGATGGGTGACTAGGGTTGAGGCCCTGTCAAACATTTTGCATGTGTCATTAATGTTTTATTAGGCTCACTAATGATCAGTTTTCCATGGGCGATCACATTTGAGACCAATAATTAAGCACTTTTGACATCACCCATCCATCAAAATGGTGGCTTTGACTGCGGTGCCTGACTATAGAGGTTGAGCTGCACCATCGCCAAATGTTATTGGGATTGTAGATTGTGTAACTTTTGATCTTATTGTGATTGACAGAATTTGTGGTTGACCCCGTGCTCATGCCTTTTATGACCATTGACATTTCCTTCTTACCATGTCTAGTGATTTTGATATTGACGGTTCTAGACACATGTAATTTTGTCAACAACTTCGACACCCTCAAAAATCCTCATCATTGATTGCCCAAAACTTCATGCTATTAGAGGTGCCAATAAAATCCTATTGGTTTTGAGATCTTTCAAATGAGATAATTATGTGAATCAGCAATGTTTGAGCAAAGTCTCTATAGTGCTTTTACATGGTGGGCTCAAGGATCACATTAGAGAATCTTACCATTTTTATGGGAAATCAAAATCTTCCATCGGGCTCGATACTAATGAATTTCAACTCTAACTTGTGTAATCGGTCCCATACAAACATGAAATAGTCCACTTGTTTTGTAAGCTCCAAACAACTTAGTGCCTTCCAATTATCTCTCAAACTGGCTATTTTATGTGCATTGTAATAAACAATTACTTTTATCTCACCACTGATGTAAGTTTAAAGGTAGATGTGGTCTCAGCAGGCATTAAGTTTCAATACAAGTACTGAAGTATCCACTCAAATCCTTGGACCATACTACTGGATCTTATCTCTATGAACTTGAAATTTTATGTTGAAACTATGGGCCTTTAAATTGATGAAGCCTACTGAATCTGAGTTACGTGAATTCTGAACCTCAAACTTGTAGCTTTAAACTGTTGAATTTGGAATGAACTTTGAAATGAAATCAACAGACATCTGACAACACTGAATTCATCGAGCCATATTGAACTAAAATGAATTAGAATAAACCATTTAAACCTGCTTAGCAAATTGAACCACTTGGAAATGCTATGAGCTTAGTTCAAAGAGGTTCAAGACCCTAAACTGAAAGTTTTATTACCGAGGTCTATATGGGTACTAACATGGGCTCTAACTGTGGGACTATCTTGGCAGAAAGGAAGAGAACTCCAGCAATCTTTGGGAAAAGATAAGTGCCTTATCTATTTGGCGATAGAGTCACTAAGAAAAGAAAAATTGGGAGTTACTTGCATAAGGGCAGAGGGGAGCAGGGAAAAGCCAACCAACCTAAACACCTAAACTACCAGCAAGCATAAAACTTGTACATTATTTTGACTACCACTACACACAACAAAAAGATATTTACAACATTTACATAGGTAGGAAGATCCTACCGGAAGAATAAAAGATAGGAAAAACTCACACATAGCCATTTACTGGTATAGAGAAGAATGAACCTTTCCTGAGCAACGGGATGTACCTTAACAGAATTTGTTGATGCGGCCTCCATTTAGGAAACTCCTCATGGAAAGGTAGTAACCTAATTATGTGCAGGGATCACATGAACACAAAATCAGATCCGAGGAGCCATCTTTCATTGTAAAACTTTGTATCCTCCACAATCCTTTCCAAATTATTCTCCAAATAAGATTTTGGACCATGCAAAGAGAAATCTTTTTGTCTAAGAAATGATATAAAACTGCACATTATCTCTTTCTCTCCATCAAGGAGAGCATCATTCAACATCTCAGCTGAGTCATCCACAAGCTGGAAACTAAATTTTTTATTCCCTTCTTTAATCAAGGTTTCAACATGAGAAGAAATCTTGTCAACATATTGTCTTACTTCATTATCAACATGAACTCCATTTATAGTGAAGCCAGATTGTTCTATGGGCTGGTTGTAGATTTCTAAACACAAAGAATCACCTTCAGTTATCTTTTCAATAGAGACCAAGGTTTCAACTTCTGGTTACACATCATTCTGAAATTTTTCATTGACAGAATACTCCAACGAAAGATGGCTATCATCATTTTTAAACTTGGAACTTTCTTTGAAATTGAGAGATTCCATATCTAAGGTGAAGAAGGGTTGTGGCACACTCTTTCTATTTGAATTTCTAATTTCTCCTGCATCGCTTTTCTCCTTGCTTGCTGAGGGATTTTGTACGATAGATTTTTTCTTGATGAGGATGGTGCCATAGAAGGATTTTAGAAATCCTACTTCCCTTGCCAAGTCTTTTGTAACTTCTCTGATTGGGTTATCTCTAAATGGTGGTATAAAGATAAAAATATCTGAGATATCTTCACTTCTTGCTGGAAACCAATCTTTTAAAACTTCTAGATATTTCTGAACTACCTCATGGTATTCATCTTCAATAGAGCTGCCAACCTCCATCCTCGGGGAGGTACCTTCAAATTTATGAGAAAAGAAAACACTGAGACTACGATTTTGATCCCCAGTAGAGTCACCAAAAATATATTGGTAAATATATTTGTCTTTGGAGAAAATGTTTATAAATTGACCCCAAAATGCCCAAATAAGAAGACTCAACCAACACCAACAGTTGGGTCACTTCACTATTGAAGAGCATAAGTGCCCTCTGAATTATTCGGGTATAGCTCCCCATGTAAGATTTATAATGAATTAACTTAAACTATAATTGTTAATGCTTTTAACCTAAAAGCAATAAAGGTTTACAGACATCTATTCGTAAACATGAGATAGATGCAAAGGGACTAATTAACTAAAAAGAAATGAACAGTAAATGCTACAAATTTCATTTTCCTAAACAATGCATTACAGAAAGAAACTAAGAGAGAAAGATGAATGGTTCTTTCCAAATACACAAAAAACTATAGCACAAAGTCCACAGATGATCATGCTGATTAGACATAATAGATATGCATTCAAAGGAAACCAATATCATTCAAAGATGAATATTAAATAGAAACCGAGCATCTAAAATCAAATTTTTAGTATGCTAATATTCTCCTTCTTTGAACACAACAAAATAACAAAGATTCTGCTGTTCTGTACACTAATCATTATCTGAAAGTAAAATCCCTCTTTCCCTGCATTACAATAAAAATCTTAACCTATCCCTGCCCTAGCACAAAGTCTCTTGGGTAAGGCAGAATCCATAACCCCTTCCTAGTCAAGCCTTTCACAATTAATAGGCATTGATGAACGTCATTCAGTTTTCATAATTGAATCTTGAAAATGCTTGCCTCTCCCTCTCTTTTTATCGGCTTTATATATTTTTACATGATCTATTAAAAATCATTGGATATCCTATCATTTGGAGATAACAAGATATGTTTTGGGGCCAATATAATTTTCACCAAAAACATTATAACTTTCCTTTATTTCTTACATGTCACCATTTGTAATTTGAAAACCAATGAGGGTCATGCTAATATCATGACACATGTCTCATTCCATAAGCACCATTTCTATATTGTTGGGGATATTCCTTTAGAAAAACATCTCTTGATACTTCCCCTTTAATTGTCTTTCATATGTAGATGTCGAACTTTATTGAAAATTCTCTCTATGTCTTTGTAAAATTAATTAGTGTTCATTCTCAGCATTCGGTTCCCCTTTTCTCACTGTCAAAACCTGCTTGAACCACCATTGACACTTGTTAACATTATGTCAAATAGTTGTCGGGTGTCTGACATGATGAATATCTTCCTACCCTGTGAGTTCCTATCTTGTATTCATGATCGAATCTAAGGAAGGCACGTCGATCTTCATTTTAATTATAGTGTGATCCTTGCTTAATCTCGGTGATGAGGTCTGATGTCATTCTTTTTTACTGAGCTCCATGTGCTTATCGAGCCTAAGCATTCTGTCAAACACTTCACATGCACTGTGGGTTGAGCTACTTTGTTATGGGCCTGTCGTGCATTGACATTCTGTCAAACATTTACCAAGTATTGACCATGCTTGGTAGGGAGGTGGGAACCTACTCTGATGAATGAAGACCCCCAAACCCCTCACACTTGAGTCTTTGAATATCTTACCATGGATATTTACTCTTTTGATTTCATCATCATCATGATGACCATGGGAGTCATTCAGGCCATGCTCTCTTGCTGTCACTAGCATCAAATACAAATATGAAATCTGAAGGTAAAGCCTCATTTAGTAGCCATTCATTGTGAAAGCCTTGTGCATACTGAAGAGCGACCATAAAATTTGGAAGGAGAACCAACTTGGGCTCTATTAGAACACTCATGTTAGAATTTGATGCATGAGCTCTTGCCACTATGTTATGCAATATTGGTATCCCTAAGAATCTCGATGTTCACATGTTAGGTAAGTGATAGTAAAACCCAAAGCATTGGTTTGTGACCATGGTCTGGAGTTGTTATCTCAACTTTGTGCCGAAAGTGTTGAATTTGGCTTTTCACCTTCCATTACAAATTAGGGGTGATAATGAAGAGTTCATCCAACATCTGATCCTTCATGTTGTTGCTTTTCATGTCTAAAATATCTTCATGTTATTTCAGAGAGACATTGGACATCTTGATTGATATTATCCCAATAAAAGAGACATTTGACCTAATAAATGCTTACTAGTAATTATTTTCTTTCACAGATGGGTGACTAGAGTTGAGACCCTGTCAAACATTTTGCATGCATCATTCATGTTTGATTAGGCTCATTGATGATTAGTTTTCCATGGGCGGTCACATTTGAGACCAATAATTAAGCACTTTTGACATCACCCAACCATCAAACTAGTGTCTTTGACTGCGGTGCCTGACTATAGAGGTTGACCTGCACCATCACTGAATGTTATTGGGATTGTAGATTGTGTAACTTTTGATCTTATTGTGATTAACACAATTTATGGCTGACCCCGTGCTCATGCCTTTTATGACCATCGACATTTCCTTCTTACCATGTATAGTGATTTTGATATTGATGGTTCGAGACACATGTAATTCTATCAACAGCTTTGACAACCTCAAAAATCCTCATCATTGATTGCCCAAAACTTCATGCTATTGGAGGCGCCAATAAAATCCTATCGGTTTTGAGATCTTTCGAATGAGATAATTATGTGAATCAGAAATGTTTGAGCAAAGTCTTTACAGTGCTTTTACATGGTGGGCTCGAGGATCACATTATAGAATCTTATCAGTTTTATGAGAAATCAAAATCTTCCATCGGGCTCGATACTAATGAATTTCAACTCTAACTTGTGTAATCGGTCCCATACAAACATGAAATAGTCCACTTGTTTTGTAACCTCCAAACAACTCAGTGCCTTCCAATTATCTCTCAAACTGGCTATTTTATGTGCATTGTAATAAACAATTACTTCTATCTCACCATGATGTAAGTTTAAAGGTAGATGTGGTCTCAGCAGGCATTAAGTTTCAATACAAGTAATGAAGTATCCACTCAAATCCTTGGACCATACTACTGGATCTTATCTCTATGAACTTGAAATTTGATGTTGAAACTGTGGGCCTTTAAACTAATGAAGCCTATTGAAACTGAGTTAGGTGAATTCTGAACCTCAAACTTGTAGCTTTAAACTGCTGAATTTGGAATGAACTTTGAAAAGAAATCACCAGACATCTCACAACACTGAATTCATCGAACCATATTGAACTAAGATGAATTATAATAAACCATTTAAACCTTCTTTAGCAAATTGAACCACTTAGAAATGCTATGAGCTTAGTTCAAAGAGGTTCAAGACCCTAAAATGAAAGTTTTATTATCAGAGTCTATATGGGTACCCACAGTTTTATAGAGTAAGAGGAAAACCCACCTAATATTTTAATGTCAAATGCTTCTATTTTAAATTTCACGAAGATCAGATCTCGTTTGAAATATTAATTTAAAGTTTCAATTTTTCTCAATCAGAGCAAAACCCACCTAATATTTTGATGTAAAATGGTTCTATTTTAAATTTCATGGAGATCTGAGCTTGTTTGAAATATTAATTTCAAGTTTCAATTTTACACAATCAGTGGAAAATCCACCTAATATTTTGATGTCAAATGCTTCCAATTTAAATTTCATGAAGTTCGGAGCTTTTTTGAAATATTAATTTAATGTTTCAATTTTCTCAATTAGAGGAGAACCCACCTAATATTTTGATGTCAAATGCTTACATTTAAAATTTCACGAAGATCAGAACTCATTTGAAATATTAATTTAAACAATCAATTTTGCTCCCGGACGTAAAACGTGTCACAAAAAAGTTTCAATTTTACACAATAAGAGGTAAACCCATATAATATTTTGATGTCAAATGCTTCCATTTTAAGCTTCACAAACATTGAAGCTCATTTGAAATATTAATTTAAAATTTCAATTTTGCTCAATAAGAGGAAAACCCACCTAATATTTTGATGTCAAATGCTTCTATTTTAAATTGGAAGGATCTAATGTCAAAATATTAATTTGAAGTTTCAAATATTAATTTAAAGTTTCTGTTTTACACAATCAGAGGAAAACCCACCTAATATTTTAATGTCAAATGCTTCTATTTTAAATTTCACGAAGATCGGATCTCGTTTGAAATATTAATTTAAAGTTTCAATTTTGCTCAATCAGAGTAAAACCCACCTAATATTTTGATGTCAAATGCTTCTATTTTAAATTTCACAGAGATCCGAGCTTGTTTGAAATATTAATTTCACGTTTCAATTTTACATAATCAGTGGAAAACCCACCTAATATTTTGATGTCAAACGATTCCAATTTAAATTTCACGAAAATCGGAGCTCGTTTGAAATATTAATTTAAAGTTTTAATTTTCTCAATTAGAGGAGAACCCACCTAATATTTTGATATGAAATGCTTGCATTTTAAATTTTGATGAAGATCAGAGCTCATTTGAAATATTAATTTAAACATTCAATTTTGCTCCCGGACATAAAATGTGTGACAAAAAAGTTTCATTTTTGCACAATCAGAGGTGAACCCACCTAATAGTATGATGTCAAATGCTTCCATTTTCAATTTCATGAACATCAGAGCCCATTTGAAATATTAATTTAAACTTTCAATTTTGCTCAATCAAAGGAAAACCCACCTTATATTATGATGTTAAATAATGAGAGGAAAACCCACCTAATATTTTAATGTCAAATGCTTCCATTTTAAATTTCACGATGATCGGATCTCGTTTGAAATATTAATTTAAAGTTTGAATTTTGCTTAATCAGAGGAAAACCTACCTAATATTTTGATGTCAAATGCTTCCAATTGAAATTTCACGAAGATCGAAGCTCATTTGAAATATTAATTTAAAGTTTCAATTTTCTCAATTAGAGGAGAACCCACCTAATATTTTTATGTCAAATGGTTCCATTTTAAATTTCACGAAGATCGGAGGTCATTTGTAATATTAATTTAAACATTCAATTTTGCTTTCGGGCATAAAATGTGTCACAAAAAAGTTTCAATTTTTCACAATCAGAGGTAAACCCACCTAATATTTTGATGTCAAATGCTTCCATTTTAAATTTCATGAACATCGGAGCTCATTTGAAATATTAATTTTAACTTTTAATTTTGCTCAATCAGAGGAAAACCCACCTAATATTTTGATGTCAAATGCTTCTATTTTAAATTGGAACCATTTGACATTAAAATATTAATTCAAAGTTTCAAATATTAATTTAAAGTTTCAGTTTTACATAATCAGAGGAAAACCCACATAATGTTTTAATGTCAAATGCTTCCATTTTAAATCTCATAAAGATCGGACCTCGTTCAAAATATTAGTTTAAAGTTTCAATTTTGCTCAATCAGAGGAAAACCCACCTAATAGGTTGATGTCAAATGCTTCTATTTTAAATTTCATGGAGATCCAAGCTCATTTGAAATATTAATTTCAAGTTTCAATTTTACACAATCAGTGGAAAACCCAACTAATATTTTGATGTCAAATGCTTCCATTTTAAATTTCACAAAGATCAGAGCTTGTTTGAAATATTAATTTAAAGTTTCAATTTTCTCAATCAGAGGAGAACCCACCTAATATTTTGATGTCAAATGCTTCAATTTTAATTTTTAGGAAGATCGGAGCTCATTTGAAATATTAATTTAAACATTCAATTTTTCTCCCAGACGTAAAGCGTGTCAAAAAAAAGTTTCAATTTTGTACAATCAGAGGTAAACACACCTAATATTTTGATGTCAAATGCTTCCATTTTGAAATTTCAAGAGCATCAGAGCTTGTTTTAAATATTAATTTAAACTTTCAATTTTGCTCAATCAGAGGAAAACCCACCTAATATTTTGATGTCAAATGCTTCTATTTTAAATTAGAAGCTTCTGACATCAAAATATTAACTTGAAGTTTCAAATATTAATTTAAAGTTTCAGTTTTATAGAGTAAGAGGAAAACCCACCTAATATTTTAATGTCAAATGCTTCCATTTTAAATTTCACAAATATCAGATCTCGTTTGAAATATTAATTTAAAGTTTCAATTTTCCTCAATCAGAGCAAAACCCACCTAATATTTTGATGTCAAATGCATCTATTTTAAAATTCATGGAGATTACAGCTTGTTTGAAATATTGATTTCAAGTTTCAAATTTACACAATCAGTGGAAAACCCACCTAATATTTTGATGTCAAATGCTTCCAATTTAAATTTCACGAAGATCGGAGCTTGTTTGAAATATTAACTTAATGTTTCAATTTTCTCAATCAGAGGAGAACCCACCTAATATTTTGATTTCAAATGCTTCCATTTTAAATTTGATGAAGATCGGAGCTCATTTGAAATATTAATTTAAACATTCAATTTTGCTCCCAGACGTAAAATGTGTGACAAAAAAGTTTTATTTTTGCACAATCAGAGGTGAACCCACTTAATATTTTGATGTCAAATACTTCCATTTTAAATTTCACCAACATCGGAGCTCATTTGAAATATTAATTTAAACTTTGAATTTTGCTCAATCAGAGGAAAACCCACCCAATATTATGATGTCAAATGCTTCTATTTTAAATTGGAAGCATTCGACATCAAAATATTAATTTAAAGTTTCAAATATTAATTTAAAGTCTTATTTTTAAACAATGAGAGGAAAACCCACCTAATATTTTAATGTCAAATGCTTCCATTTTGAATTTCACGAAGATCGGATCTCGTTTGAAATATTAATTTAAAGTTTCAATTTTGCTCAATTAGAGGAAAACCAACCTAATATTTTGATGTCAAATGCTTTTATTTTAAATTTCATGGAGCTCTGAGCTTGTTTTAACTATTAATTTCAAGTTTCAATTTTACACAATCAGTGGAAAACCCACCTAATATTTTGATGTCAAATGCTTCCAATTTAAATTTCATGAAGATCAGAGCTCATTTGAAATATTAATTTAAAATTTCAATTTTCTCAATCAGAGGATAACCCACCTAATATTTTGATGTCAAATGTTTCCATTATAAATCTCACGAAGATCGGAGCTCGTTTGAAATATTAATTTAAACATTCAATTTTGCTCCCGAGCGTAAAACGTGTCACAAAAAAGATTCAATTTTTCACAATCAAAGGTAAACCCACCTAATATTTTGATGTCAAATGCTTCCATTTTAAATTTCATGAACATCGGAGCTCATTTGAAATATTAATTTAAACTTTTAATTTTGCTCAATTAGAGCAAAACCGACCTAATATTTTGATGTCAAATGCTTCTATTTTAAATTGGAAGCATTTGACCTCAAAATATTAATTTAAAGTTTCAAATATTAATTTAAAGTTTCAGTTTTACACAATCAGAGGAAAACCCACATAATATTTTAATGTCAAATGCTTCCATTTTAAATCTCACTAAGATCGGAGCTCGTTTGAAATATTAGTTTAAAGTTTCAATTTTTCTCTATCAAAGGAAAACCCACCTAATATTTTGATGTCAAATGCTTCTATTTTAAATTTCACGGAGATCCGAGCTCATTTGAAATAGTAATTTCAAGTTTCAATTTTACACAATCAGTGGAAAACCCACCTAATATTTTGATGTCAAATGCTTCCAATTTAAATTTCACAAAGATCGGAGCTCGTTTGAAATATTAATTTAAATTTTCAATTTTCTCAATCAGAGGAGAACCCACCTAATATTTTGATGTCAAATGCTTCCATTTTAAATTTCACAAAGATCGGACCTCATTTGAAATATTAATTTAAACATTCAATTTTTCTCCCAGAGGTAAAGCGTGTCAAAAAAAAGTTTCAAGTTTGCACGATTAGAGGTAAACCCACCTAATATTTTGATGTCAAATACTTCCATTTTAAATTTCAAGAGCATCAGAGCTTGTTTTAAATATTAATTTAAACTTTCAATTTTTCTCAATCAGAGGAAAACCCACCTAATATTTTGATGTCAAATGCTTCTATTTCAAATTAGAAGCATCTGACATCAAAATATTAACTTAAAGTTTCAAATATTAATTTAAAGTTTCAGTTTTATAGAGTAAGAGGAAAATCCACCTAATATTTTAATGTCAAATGCTTCCATTTTAAATTTCACGAATATCGGATCTCATTTGAAATATTAATTTAAAGTTTCAATTTTGCTCAATCAAAGCAAAACCCACCTAATACTTTGATGTCAAATGCTTCTATTTTAAATTTCATGGAGGTTCGAGTTCGTTTGAAATATTAATTTCAAGTTTCAATTTTACACAATTAGTGGAAAACCCACCTAATATTTTGATGTCAAATGCTTTCAATATAAATTTCATGAAGATCGGAGCTCGTTTGAAAGATTAATTTTATGTTTCAATTTTCTCAATCAAAGGAGAACCCACCTAATATTTTGATGTCAAATGCTTTCATTTTAAATTTTATGAAGATCAGAGCTCATTTGAAATATTAATTTAAACATTCAATTTTGTTTCCGGACGTAAAACGTGTCACAAAAAGGTTTCAATTTTTCACAATAAGAAATAAACCCACCTAATATTTTGATGTCAAATGCTTCCATTTTAAGTTTCATGAACATCGAAGCTTATTTGAAATATTAATTTAAACTTTCAATTTTTCTCAATTAGAGGAAAACCAACCTAATATTTTGATGTGAAATGCTTCTATTTTAAATTGGAAGGATCTGATGTCAAAATATTGATTTAAAGTTTCGAATATTAATTTAAAATTTCTGTTTTACACAATAAGAGGAAAACCCACCTAATATTTTAATGTTAAATTCTTCCATTTTAAATTTCACAAGGATCAGATCTCATTTGAAATATAATTTTAAAGTTTCAATTTTGCTCAATCAGAGGAAAACCCACCTAATATTTTGATGTCAAATGCTTCTATTTTAAATTTCATGGAGATCTGAGCTTGTTTAAAATATTAATTCCTAGTTTCAATTTTACACAATCAGTGGAAAACCCACCTATTATTTTGATGTCAAATGCTTCAAATTTAAATTTCATGAAGATTGGAGCTCATTTGATATATTAATTTAAAGTTTCAATTCTTTCAGTGATGCAGCAATTTCTAGAGGTCATAACTTTTTACTCGAATGTGGGTTTTGGCTGAAATTTTAACGGAGGATTCGTGAGCTAGATTTAAAGGTAGACCCAACAAAGCTTGCTCTATTTGTGGTCATTTCAACATATTTTTGGGAGCCTAAAGTTTCATCATGACCTTCAAAATTAGATTTTTTCTTTTGTTTTCAATTTTTTGAGTTTTTCTTTTTGTAATAAATCTGAAATCGTGTTTCTAATTTCGTGATTTAGTTGGCAATTCATCTAGCCTTTGTTCATAAATTTTCTAGGGAAAAATCAAGATTCTTAGGATGAGTTTTAAAAGTTACCAAAATTGGAAAAAAACTATTTTTCCCAAAAATTTGCAAAATATGGTAATTTTCAAAATTGTAATTACGAGTTTTCTTTCATTGTAGAGGAGAGTAGTTGGACGTAGTTAATGAGAATTTGGAATTCTATCATTCTGGCACTGTGTTTTTTTTTTGTGAATTGTGTTTCTGAAGGTTTTGGGCTACATCACTCAGTCAGAGGACAACCCACCTAATATTTTGATGTCAAATGTTTCCATTTTAAATTTCACAAAGATCAAAGCTCATTTGAAATATTAATTTAAACATTTAATTTTGGTCCCGAACGTAAAATGTGTCACAAAAAGTTTCAATTTTGCACAATCAGAGGTAAAACCACCTAATATTTTGATGTCAAATGCTTCCATTTTAAATTTCACGAACATCGGAGCTCGTTTGAAATATTAATTTAAACTTTCATTTTTGCTCAATCAGAGGAAAACCCACCCAATATTATGATGTCAAATGCTTCTATTTTAAATTGGAAGCATTTGACAACAAAATATTAATTTAAAATTTTAAATATTAATATAAAGTTTTAGTTTTACACAATCAGAGGAAAACCCACCTAGTGTTTTAATGTCAAATGCTTCCATTTTAAATTTCACGAAGATCGGATCTCGTTTGAAATATTAATTTAAAGTTTCAATTTTGCTCAATCAGAGCAAAACCCACCTAATATTTTGATTTCAAATGCTTCTATTTTAAATTTCACAAAGATCCGAGCTTGTTTGAAATATTAATTTCAAATTTCAATTTTACACAATCATTGGGAAACCCACCTAATATTTTGATGTCAAATGCTTCCAATTTAAATTTTACAAAGATAGAAGCTCATTTGAAATATTAATTTAAGGTTTTAATTTTCTCAATTAGAGGAGAACCCACCTAATATTTTGATGTCAAATAATTCCATTTTAAATTTCATGAAGATCGGAGCTCAATTGAAATATTAATTTAAACATTCAATTTTGCTCCCGGACGTAAAACATGTCACAAAAAAGTTTCATTTTTGCACAATCAGAGGTGAACCCACCTAATATTTTGGTGTCAAATGCATCTATTTTAAATTGGAAGCATTTTACATCAAATTATTAATTTAAAGCTTCAAATATTAATTTAAAGTCTTATTTTTAAACAATGAGAGGAAAACCCACCTAATATTTTAATGTCAAATGCTTCCATTTTAAATTTCACGAAGATCAGATCTTGTTTGAAATATTAATTTAAAGTTTCAATTTTGCTCAATTAGAGGAAAACCCACCCAATATTTTGATGTCAAATGCTTCTATTTTAAATTTCATGGAGATCTGAGCTTGTTTAAAATATTAATTTCAAGTTTCAATTTTACACAATCAATGGACAACCCACCTAATATTTTGATGTCAAATGCTTCCAATTTAAATTTTATGAAGATCGGAGCATGTTTGAAATATTAATTTTAAGTTTCAATTTTCTCAATCAGAAGAGAACCCACCTAATAATTTTATGTCAAATGCTTCCATTTTAAATTTCACAAAGATCGGAGCTAATTTGAAATATTAATTTAAACATTCAGTTTTGCTCCCGGGTGTAAAACGTGTCACAAAAAAGTTTCAATTTTGCATAATCTGAGGTAAACCCACTTAATATTTGGATGTCAAATACTTCCATTTTAAATTTCACAAACATCGGAGCTCATTTGAAATATTAATTTAAAATTTTAATTTTGCTCAGTCAAAGGAAAACCCACCTAATATTTTGATGTCAAATACTTCTATTTTAAATTGGAAGCATTTGACATCAAAATATTAATTTGAAGTTTCAAATATTAATTTAAATTTTTAGTTTTACACAATCAGAGGAAAACCCACATAATATTTCAATGTCAAATGCTTCCATTTTAAATCTCACGAAGATCGGATCTCATTTGAAATATAGTTTAAAGTTTCAATTTTCCTCAATTAGAGGACAACGCACCTAATATTTTGATGTCAAATGCTTCTATTTTAAATTGGAAGCATTTGACATCAAAATATTAATTTAAAGTTTCATGGGGATCTGAGCTCATTTGAAATATTAATTTAAAGTTTCAATTTTACACAATCAGTGGAAAACCCACCTAATATTTTGATGTCAAATGCTTGCAATTTAAATTTCACAAAGATCGGAGCTCGTTTGAAATATTGATTTAAAGTTTTAATTTTCTCAATCAGAGGAGAACCCACCTAATATTTTGATGTCAAATGCTTCTATTTTTAATTTCACGAAGATCTTAGCTCATTTGAAATATTAATTTAAACATTCAATTTTTCTCCCAGATGTAAAACATGTCAAAAAAAAGTTTCAATTTTGCACAATCAGAGGTAAACCCACCTAATATTTTGATGTCAAATACTTCCATTTAAAATTTCAAGAGCATCAGAGCTCATTTTAAATATTAATTTAAACTTTAAATTTTGCTCAATCAGAGGAAAACCCACCTAATATTTTGATGTCAAATGCTTATATTTTAAATTGGAAGGATCTGACGTCAAAATATTAATTTAAAGTTTCAAATATTAATTTAAAGTTTCTGTTTTACATAATCAGAGGAAAACCCACCTAATTTTTTAATGTCAAATGCTTCCATTTTATATTTCATGAAGATTAGTTCTCGTTTGGAATATTAATTTAAAGTTTCAATTTTGCTCAATCAGAGGAAAACCCACCTAATATTTTGATGTCAAATGCTTCTTTTTTAAATTTCACAGAGATCCGAGCTCATTTGAAATGTTAATTTTGAGTTTCAATTTTACACAATCAGTGGAAAACCCACCTTATATTTTGATGTCAAATGCTTCCAATTTAAATTTCATGAAGATCGAAGCTCGTTTGAAATATTAATTTAAAGTTTCTATTCTCTCAATGATGTAGCAACTTCCGGAGCTCATAACTTTTGACTCAGATGTGGGTTGGGGCTAAAATTTTACAGGCGGATTCATGAGCTAGATTTAATGGTAGACCCAACAGAGCTAGCTCTCTTGGCTATTGTTTTGACATCTTTTCAGGAGTGTGAACTTTCATCTTGACCTTAAAAATTAGGTTTTTTCTTTTCTTTCTAGTTTTTTGAGTTTTGTTTTTTTGTAATAAATCTGAAATCATGTTTTTGATTTCGTGGAGTTGGCAATTCATCTTGCCTTAGTTCATAGATTTTCTAGGGAAAAATCAAGATTCTTAGGATGTGTTTTAAAAGTTACCAATAATGGAAAAAAATATTTTTCCCAAAAATTTGCCAAATATGGTAATTTTTGAAATTGTAATAAGTAGGAGTTTTTTTTCATCATAGAGGAGAGTAGTTGGATGCAGTTAATGAGAATTTGGAATTCTATCATTCTGGAATTGTGTTGTCTTTTTTTGTGATTTTTGTTTCTGAAGGTTTTTATCTACATCACTCAATCATAGGAAAACCCACCTAATATTTTGATGTCAAATACTTCCAATTTAAATTTCACGAAGATCGGAGCTCATTTGAAATATTAATTTAAACATTCAATTTTACTCCCGGACGTAAAACGTGTGACAAAAAAGTTTCAATTTTGCACAACAGAGGTCAACCCACCTAATATTTTGATGTCAAATGCTTCCCTTTTAAATTTCATGAAGATCAGAGCTCATTTGAAATATTAATTTAAACTTTCATTTTTGCTCAATCAGAGGAAAACCCACCTAATATTATGATGTCAAATACTTCTATTTAAAATTGGAAGCATTTGACATCAAAATATTAATTTAAAGTTTCAAATATTAATTTAAAGTTTCAATTTTACACAATCAGAGGAAAACCCACCTAATATTTTGATGTCAAATGCTTCCAATTTAAATTCCATGAAGTCAGAGCTCGTTTGAAATATTAATTTAAACTTTTAATTTTCATAATTAGAGGAGAACCCACCTAATATTTTGATGTCAAATGTTTCCAATTTAAATTTCATGAAGATCAGAGCTCATTTGAAATATTAATTTAAAGTTTCAATTTTCTCAATCAGAGGAGAACCCACCTAATATTTTAATGTAAAATGCTTCCAATTTAAATTTCATGAAGATCAGAGCTTATTTGAAATACTAATTTAAACATTCAATTTTGCTCCTCGACATAAAATGTGTCACAAAAAAGTTTCAATTTTGCACAATCAGAGGTAAACCCGCCTAAAATATTGATGTCAAATGCTTTCAATTTAAATTTCACGAAGATCGGAGCTTGTTTGAAATATTAATTTAAAGTTTCAATTCTCTCAGTGATGCAACAACTTCTAGAGGTCATAACTTTTGACTCGGATGTGGGTTTTGGGTGAAATTTTACAGGCAGATTCGTGAGCTAGATTTAAGGGTAGACCCAATAGAGCTAGCTCTCTTGGCATTTCATCTTGCCTTAGTTCATATATTTTCTAGGGAAAAATCAAGATTCTTAGGATGAGATTTAAAAGTTACTAAAAATAGAAAAAAACTATTTTTCCCAAAAATTGTGCCAAATATGGTAATTTTCAAAATTTTAATAAGTAGGAGTTTTCTTTCATTGTAGAGGAGAGTAGTTGGACGTAATTAATGAGAATTTGGAATTCTATCATTCTGGTATTGTGTTGTCTTTTTTTGTGAATTGTGTTTGTGAAGGTTTTGGGCTACATAACTCAATCAGAGGAGAACCTACCTAATATTTTGATGTCAAATGCTTCCATTTTAAATTTCACAAAGATCGGAGCTCATTTGAAATATTAAATTAAACATTCAATTTTGCTCCCTGAAATAAAATGTGTCACAAAAAAGTTTCAATTTTGCACAATCAGAGGTAAACCCACCTAATATTCTGATGTCAAATGCTTCCATTTTAAATTTCATGAACATCAGAGCTTGTTTGAAATATTAATTTAAACTTCCATTTTTGCTAAATCAAAGGAAAACCCACCTAATATTATGATGTCAAATGCTTCTATTTTAAATTGGAAGCTTTTGACATCAAAATATTAATTTAAAGTTTTAGTTTTACACAATCAGGGCAAAACCCTCCTAATATTTTGACGTCAAATGCTTCCAATTTAAATTTCATGAAGATTAGAGCTCATTTGAAATATTAACTTAAAGTTTTAATTTTCTCAATTAGAGAAGAACCCACCTAATATTTTGATGTCAAATGCTTCGATTTTAAATTTCACGAAGATCAGAGCTCATTTGAAATATTAATTTAAACATTCAATTTTGCTCCCAGATGTAAAATGTGTGACAACAAAGTTTCATTTTTGCACAATCCGAGGTGAACCCACCTAATATTTTGATGTCAAATGCTTCCGTTTTAAATTTCACGAACATCAGAGCTTGTTTGAAATATTAATTTAAACTTTCAATTTTGCTCAATCAGGAAAACCCAACTAATATTATCATTTCAAATGCTTCTATTTTAAATTAGAAGCATTTGACATCAAAATATTAATTTAAAGTCTTATTTTTAAACAATGAGAGGAATACCCGCCTAATATTTTAATGTCAAATGCTTCCATTTTAAATTTCACGAAGATTGGATCTTGTTTGAAATATTAATTTAAAGTTTCAATTTTGCTCAATCAGAGCAAAACCCACCTAATATTTTGATGTCAAATGATTCTATTTTAAATTTCACAGAGATCTAAGCTTGTTTGAAATATTAATTTCAAGTTTCAATTTTACACAATCAGTGGAAAACCCACCTAATATTTTGATGTCAAATTCTTCCAATTGAAATTTCACGAAGATCGAAGCTCATTTGAAATATTAATTTAAAGTTTCTATTTTCTCAATAAGAGGAGAACCCACCTAATATTTTTATGTCAAATGGTTCCATTTTAAATTTCACAAAGATCGGAGCTCATTTGTAATATTAATTTAAATAGTCAATTTTGCTCCCGGGCGTAAAATGTGTCACAAAAAAGTTTCAGTTTTTCACAATCAGAGGTAAACCCACCTAATATTTTAATGTCAAATGCTTCCATTTTAAATCTCACAAAGATCGAATCTCGTTTGAAATATTAGTTTAAAGTCTCAATTTTTCTCAATCAGAGGAAAACCCACCTAATATTTTGATGTCAAATACTTCTATTTTAAATTTCACGGAGATCTAAGCTCATTTGAAATATTAATTTCAAGTTTCAATTTTAGACAATCAGTGAAAAACCCACCTAATATTTTGATGTCAAATGCTTCCAATTTTAATTTCACAAAGGTTAAACCTCGTTTGAAATATTAATTTAAATCTTCAATTTTGCCAATCAGAGGAGAACCCACCTAATATTTTGATGTCAAATGCTTACATTTTAAATTTCACAAAGATTGGAGCTCATTTGAAATATTAATTTAAACAATCAATTTTTCTCCCAAACGTAAAATGTGTCAAAAAAGAGTTTCAATTTTGCACAATCAGAGGTAAACCCACCTAATATTTTGATGTCAAATGCTTCCATTTATAATTTCAAGAGCATCAAAGCTCATTTTAAATATTAATTTAAATTTTCAATTTTGCTCAATCAGAGGAAAACTCACCTAATATTTTTATGTCAAATGCTTCTATTTTAAATTGGAAGCATCTGACATCAAAATATTAACTTAAAGTTTCAAATATTAATTTAAAGTTTCAGTTTTATAGAGTAACAGGAAAACCCACCTAATATTTTAATGTCAAATGCTTCCATTTTAAATTTCACCAAGATCGGATCTTGTTTGAAATATTAATTTAAAGTTTCAATTTTGCTCAATCAGAGCAAAACCCACATAATATTTTGATGTCAAATGCTTCTATTTTAAATTTCATGGAGATCTGAGCTCATTTGAAATATTAATTTCAAGTTTCAATTTTACACTATTAGTAGAAAACCCACCTAATATTTTGATGTCAAATGCTTCCAATTTAAATATCACAAAGATCGAATCTTGTTTGAAATATTAATTTAATGTTTCAATTTTCTCAATCCGAGGAGAACCCACCTAATATTCTGATGTCAAATGCTTCCATTTAAAATTTCACAAAGATCAGAGCTCATTTGAAATATTAATTCAAACATTCAATTTTGCTCCCGGACGTAAAACGTGTCACAAAAAAGTTTCAATTTTGCACAATCAGATGTAAACCCACCTAATATTTTGATGTCAAATGCTTCCATTTTAAGTTTCATGAACATCGGAGCTCGTTTGAAATATTAATTTAAACTTTCAATTTTGCTCAATCAGAGGAAAACCCACCTAATATTTT
>MU225614.1:319181-344366 GCA_018584345.1 Thuja plicata | reverse complement strand
TTTAATGTCAAATGCTTCCATTTTAAATTTCATGAAGATCGGATCTCGTTTGAAATATTAATTTAAAGTTTCAATTTTGCTCAATTAGAGCAAAACCCACCTAATATTTTGATGTCAAATGCTTCCATTTTAAATTTCACATAGATCCGAGCTTGTTTGAAATATTAATTTCAAGTTTCAATTTTACACAATCAGTGGAAAACCCACTTAATATTTTGATTTCAAATGCTTCCAATTTAAATTTCACGAAGATCGGAGCTCATTTGAAATATTAATTTAAAGTTTTAATTTTCTCAATTAGAGGAGAACCCACCTAATATTTTGATGATAAATGCTTCCATTTTAAATTTCACAAAGATCAGAGCTCATTTAAAATATTAATTTAAACATTCAATTTTGCTCCCAAACGTAAAACATGTGACAAAAAAGTTTCATTTTTGCACAATCAGAGGTGAACCCACCTAATATTTTGATGTCAAAAGCTTCCATTTTAAATTTCATGAACATCAGAGCTCATTTAAAATATTAATTTAAACTTTCAATTTTGCTTAATCAGAGGAAAACCCACCTAATATTATGATGCCAAATGCTTCTATTTCAAATTGGAAGCATTTGAAATCAAAATGTTAATTTAAAGTTTCAAATATTAATTTAAAGTCTTATTTTTAAAATATTAGAGGAAAACCCACCTAATATTTTAATGTCAAATGCTTCCATTTTAAATTTCATAAAGATCAGATCTCGTTTGAAATATTAATTTTAATTTTCAATTTTTCTCAGTCAGAGGAAAACCCACTTAATATTTTGATGTCAAATGCTTCTATTTTAAATTTCATGGAAATCCAAGCTCGTTTGAAATATTAATTTCAAATTTCAATTTTACATAATCAGTGGAAAACCTACCTAATATTTTGATGTCAAATGCTTCCAATTTAAATTTCACGAAGATTGGAGCTCATTTGAAATATTAATTTAAACTTTCATTTTTGCTCAATCAAAAGAAAACCCACCTAATATTATGATGTCAAATGCTCCTATTTTAAATTAGAAGCATTTGACATCAAAATATTAATTTAAAGTTTCAAATATTAATTTAAACTTTCAAATATTAATTTAAAGTTTCAGTTTTACACAATCAGAGGAAAACCCACTGAGTATTTTAGTGTCAAATGCTTCCATTTTAAATTTCACGAAGATCGGATCTCGTTTGAAATATTAATTTAAAGTTTCAATTTTGCTCAATCAGAGCAAAACCCACCTAATATTTTGATGTCAAATGCTTCTATTTCAAATTTCATAGAGATCTCAGCTTGTTTGAAATATTAATTTCAAGTTTCAATTTTACACAATCAGTGGAAAACCCACCTAATATTTTGACGTCAAATGCTTCCAATTTAAATTTCATGAAGATCGAAGCTCATTTGAAATATTAATTTAAAGTTTTTAATTTTCTCAATTATCGGAGAACCCACCTAATATTTTAATGTGAAATGCTTCCTTTTTAAATTTCATTAAGATCGGAGCTCATTTGAAATATTAATTTAAACATTCAATTTTGCTCTCGAACGAAAAACATGTGACAAAAAAGTTTCATTTTTGCACAATCAGAGGTGAACCCACTCAATATTTTAAAATTTCACAAACATCAGAGCTCATTTGAAATATTAATTTAAAATTTCGATTTTGCTCAATTAGAGAAAAACCCACCTAATATTATGATATCAAATGCTTCTATTTCAAATTGAAAGCATTTGACATCAAAATATTAATTTAAAGTTTCAAATATTAATTTAAAGTCTTATTTTTAAACAATGAGAGG
Organism: Thuja plicata; assembly: GCA_018584345.1. NCBI lineage: Eukaryota > Viridiplantae > Streptophyta > Pinopsida > Cupressales > Cupressaceae > Thuja > Thuja plicata. The sequence continues at coordinate 342,547 of MU225614.1, read as the reverse complement.
AAAACCCACCTAATATTTTAATGTCAAATGCTTTCATTTTAAATATGATGAAGATCGGATCTCGTTTGAAATATTAATTTAAAGTTTTAATTTTGCTCAATCAGAGGAAAACCCACCTAATATTTTGATGTCAACTGCTTCTATTTTAAATTTCATAGAGATCTAAGCTCATTTGAAATATTAATTTCAAGTTTCAATTTTACACAATCAGTGGAAAACCCACCTAATATTTTGATGTCAAATGCTTCCAATTTAAATTTCACAAAGATCGGAACTCATTTGAAATATTAATTTAAAGTTTCAATTTTCTCATCAAAGGAAAAGCCAAGAAATATTTTGATGTCAAATGCTTCCATTTTAAATTTCATGAAGATCGGAGCTTATTTTAAATATTAATTTAAACATTCAATTTTGCTCCTGGTCGTAAAAGGTGTCACAAAAAAGTTTCAATTTTCCACAATCAGAGGTAAACCCAACTAATATTTTGATGTCAAATGCTTCCATTTTAAATTTCATGAACATTAGCTCATTTGAAATATTAATTTAAACTTTTAATTTTGCTCAATCAGAGGAAAACCCACCTAATATTTTGGTGTCAAATGCTTCTATTTTAAATTGGAAGCATTTGACATCAAAATATTAATTTATAGTTTCAAAGATTAATTTAAATTTTCAGTTTTACACAATCTGAGGAAAACCCACATAATATTTTAATGTCAAATGTTTCCATTTGAAATCTAATGAAGATCAAATCTCATTTGAAATATTAGTTTAAAGTTTCAATTTTGCTCAATCAGAGGTAAACCCACCTAATATTTTGATGTCAAATGCTTCCATTATAAATTTCATAGAGATCTGAGCTCATTACAAATATTAATTTCAAGTTTCAATTTTACACAATAAGTGGAAAACCCACCTAATATTTTGATGTCAAATGCTTTCAATTTAAATTTCACAAAGATCATAGCTTGTTTGAAATATTAATATAAAGTTTCAATTTTCTCAATCAGAGGAGAACCCACCTAATACTTTGATGTCAAATACTTTCATTTTGAATTTCATGAAGATCGGAGCTCATTTGAAATATCAATTTAAACATTCAATTTTTCTACCAGACGTAAAACGTGTCAAAAAAAGTTTCAATTTTGCACAATCAGAGGTAAACTAATCTAATATGTTGATATCAAATGATTCCATTTTAAATTTCAAGAGCATCAGAGCTCATTTAAAATATTAATTTAAACTTTAAATTTTGCTCAATAAGAGGAAAACCCACCTAATATTTTGATGTCAAATGCTTCTATTTTAAATTAGAAGCATCTGACATCAAAATATTAACTTAAAGTTTCAAATATTAATTTAAAGCTTCAATTTTACATAATCAGTGGAAAAGCCACCTAATATTTTGATGTCAAATGCTTCCAATTTAAATTTCACAAAGATCGAAGCTCGTTTGAAATATTAATTTAAAGTTTCTATTTTCTCAATCAAAGGAGAACCGACCTAAGATTTTGATGTCAAATGCTTTCATTTTAAATTTCATGAAGATCAGAGCTCATTTGAAATATTAAATTAAACATTCAATTTTGCTCCCGGGCGTAAAACGTGTCACAAAAAATTTTCAATTTTGCACAATCAGAGGTAAACCCACCTGATATTTTGATGTCAAATGCTTCCATTTTAAATTTCAATAGCATTAGAGCTTGTTTTAAATAGTAATTTAAACTTTAAATTTTACTCAGTCAAAGGAAAACCCACCTAATATTTTGATGTCAAATGCTTCTATTTTAAATTTCACAAAGATTGGATATTGCTTGAAATATTAATTTAAAATTTCAATTTTGCTCAATCAGAGCAAAACCCTCCTAATAGTTTGATGTCAAATGCTTCTATTTTAAATTTCATGGAGATTCGAGCTCGTTTGAAATATGAATTTGAAGTTTCAATTTTACACAATCAGTGGAAAACCCACCTAATATTTTGATGTCAAATGCTTCCAATTTAAATTTCATGAAGATCGAAGCTCGTTTGAAATATTAATTTAAAATTTCAATTTTCTCAATTAGAGGAGAACCCACCTAATATTTTGATGTCAAATGCTTCCATTTTAAATTTCATGAAAATCGGATCTCATTTGAAATATTAATTTAAACATTCAATTTTGCTCCCAGACATAAAATGTGTCACAAATAAGTTGCAATTTTGCACAATCAGAGGTAAACCCACCTAATATTTTGATATCAAATGCTTTCATTTTAAATTTCACGAACAATGGAGCTCGTTTGAAATATAAATTTAAACTTTCATTTTTGTTCAATTAAAGGAAAACACACCTAATATTATGATGTCAAATGCTTCTATTTTAAATTGGAAGCATTTGACATCAAAATATTAATTTAAATTTTTAAATATTAATTTAAAGTTTCAGTTTTACACAATCAGAGGAAAACCCACCTAATATTTTAATGTCAAATGCTTCCATTTTAAATTTCATGAAGACGGATCTCGTTTGCAATATTAATTTAAAGTTTCAATTTTGCTCAATTAGAGTAAAACCCACCTAATATTTTGATGTCAACTGCTTCTATTTTAAATTTCACAGAGATCTGAGCTTGTTTGAAATATTAATTTCAAGTTTCATTTTTACACAATTAGTGGAAAACCCACCTAATATTTTGATATCAAATTCTTCCAATTTAAATTTTACGAACATCGGAGCTCATTTGAAATATTAATTTAAAGTTTTAATTTTCTCAATTAGAACAGAACCCACCTAATATTTTGATGTGAAATGCTTCCATTTTAAATTTCACAAAGATCGGAGCTCATTTGAAATATTAATTTAAACATTCAATTTTGCTCCCAGACGTAAAACGTGTGACAAAAAAGTTTCATTTTTGCACAATCAGAGGTGAACCCACCTAATATTTTCATGTCAAATGCTTCCATTTTAAATTTCATGAACATCGGAGCTCATTTGAAATATTAATTTAAACTTTTAATTTTTCTCAATCAGAGGAAAACCCACCTAATATTTTGATGTGGAATGCTTCTATTTTAAATTGGAAGCATTTGACATCAAAATATTAATTTAAAGTTTCAAATATTAATTTAGAGTTTCAGTTTTACACAATCAGAGGAAAACCCAAATAATATGTTAAGGTCAAATACTTCCATTTTAAATCTCACGAAGATCGGATCTCGTTTGAAATATTAGTTTAAAGTTTCAATTTTTCTCAATCAGAGGAAAACCCACCTAATATTTTGATGTCAAATGCTTCTATTTTAAATTTCATGGAGATCCGAGCTCATTTGAAATATTAATTTCAAGTTTCAATTTTACAAAATTACTAGAAAACCCACCTAATATTTTGATGTCAAATGCTTCCAATTTAAATTTCACAAAGATAGGAGCTCATTTTAAATATTATTTTAAAGTTTCAATTTTCTCAATCAGAGGAGAACCCACCTAATATTTTGATGTCAAAAGACTCCATTTTAAATTTCATGAAGATCGGAGCTCATTTGAAATATTAATTTAAACATTCATTTTTTCTCCCAGACGTAAAACGTGTCAAAAAAAAGTTTTAATTTTGCACAATCAGAGGTAAACCCACCTAATATTTTGATGTCAAATGCTTCCATTTTAAATTTCAAGAGCATTAGAGCTCATTTTAAATATTAATTTAAACTTTAAATTTTACTCAATCAAAGGAAAACCCACCTAATATTTTGATGTCGAATGCTTCTATTTTAAATTAGAAGCATTTGACATCAAAATACTAACTTAAAGTTTCAAATTTTAATTTAAAGTTTTAGTTTTATAGAGTAAGAGGAAAACCCACGTAATATTTTAATGTCAAATGCTTCCATTTTAAATTTCATGAAGATTGAATCTCGTTTGAAATATTAATTTAAAGTTTCAATTTTGCTTAATCAGAGCAAAACCCTCCTAATATTTTGATGTCAAATGCTTATATTTTAAATTTCATGGAGATCCGAGCTCGTTTGAAATATTAATTTCAAGTTTCAATTTTACAAAATCAGTGGAAAACCCACCTAATATTTTGATGTCAAATGCTTCCATTTTAAATTTCAAGAGCATCAGAGCTCATTTTAAATATTAATTTAAACTTTCAATTTTGCTAAATTAGAGGAAAACCCACCTAATATTTAATGTTTCAATTTTCTCAATCAGAGGAGAACCCACCTAATATTTTGATGTCAAATGCTTCCATTTTAAATTTCACGAAGATCAGAACTCATTTGAAATATTAATTTAAACATTCAATTTTGCTCCTGGACGTAAAACGTGTCACAAAAAGGTTTCAATTTTGCACAGTTAGAGGTAAACCTACCTAATATTTTGATGTCAAATGCTTCCATTTTAAGTTTCATGAACATTGGAGCTCATTTGAAATATTAATTTAAACTTTCAATTTTTCTCAATCAGAGGAAAACCAACCTAATATTTTGATGTCAAATGCTTCTATTTTAAATTGGAAGGATCTGACATCAAAATATTAATTGAAAGTTTCAAATATTAATTTAAAGTTTCTGTTTTACACAATCAGAGGAAAACCCACCTAATATTTTAATGTCAAATGCTTCCATTTTAAATTTCACAAAGATCAGATCTCGTTTGAAATATTAATTTAAAGTTTCAATATTTCTCAATCAGAGGAAAACCCACCTAATATTTTAATGTCAAATGCTTCTATTTTAAATTTTACGAAGATTCGAGCTCGTTTGAAACATTAATTCTGAGTTTCAATTTTACACAATCAGTGGAAAACCCACCTAATATTTTGATGTCAAATGCTTCCAATTTAAATTTCACGAAGATCGAAGCTCGTTTGAAATATTAATTTAAAGTTTCAATTCTCTCTGTTAGTTAACAGTTTTTCCAAAGATTTAATGTTGAATAGGAAAATCCTTTTAAACTAATAGTTTGAATTCCTAACAAAAGATGAGGAATTTTCTGCTTGATATTGTTTTATGTTATGCAAGGTGCAGCTACCTTAACTGAAAAGATAATTGTTAAATCCTCTTTTGAGGGAAAATCTTCCCAATGAGTATTTTACTGAAAATACTGAAAAGCTTGAATCAATTAACTCATTAATATAAAAAGAAAATGTATGCTGAAAAACCTTTAGATTTTTATAACCAAAATCATCCACATGATTGTATATTAAAATAGAGAAATTGATGAGTGATTTATTTTCTTCCCTCGTAGCCTTTAAACTTCAAAGAAACAAATCTCCAACGTGCAGCAAAGAGGAACTAAACTTCCACAAGTAATTGATATACACAAGAACATAAATCACTATGGAGTAAACAATAGTGTCTACTCCAAAAATTTTAACATATAAAACTGGAGAAATTTATATTACTTTGCTGCAAATTCAGAAAGATACATTCAAAATTTAAAGCATAGAGTAAAACACAAGTAGTTTTGTCTTAGTATCTATGGAGAGACGAACCCTTTTAGATATTAGCTATTACATACTTATACTGATTAGGCCTGGATAACTAAATCCAAAATTACCCCACCAAGAGTAAATAGTTTTTTGGTTAACATAAGCGTGTCAACTGAAATGCGATAAAAGAAAATAATAGAGAAAGAAAAAAGAAGCAACTATCTAACTAGTGGGTTCCATATGTCACAAAGTATTGTCAACGCCAGTTGCGATTCTTTCGGCTTTCCAGGCTTCATAGGCAATGATAAATGCAGAGATAACCGATTGATGAGGCAAGCCAATGTAGGCGATTCTCTGTTTCCAGACCTCATCTTTCTTCAACTCTGTTATCTTTTCCTCATGCATTTCCAAGTGCTTCTGATTGATTATCAGAATAGCTTCAGTACATGCAATATTTGTAAAATCCTTCCTTATGGGTGCCTTCGATTCTTGAACTTCTGAAAACTTTTTCTGTATCTCTTTAATTAGATCTTCAATAGGGGGCACGGAGTCACTATCTTCACCAGAGCAATGTTTGTAAAACCATTTTAGATCTTCCTAGATTATTTCATCCACAAGCTTGAGACTAGACAGGAGCTCCTTGATTTCTACTACCCCTTGTATGAGCACCTCATTTCGCCACTCTATGCAATCTTTAATTACATAGAGTGTTTTATCATCTAAATCGGCCATAGGGTATTCGGATAGGAACCTGGGCAACCCAAATTCCTGTATTTCTTCAATCCATAACACTTCTTTTACCCAATTATTCCTTTCTTTTTCATAATCCCCTATGTTTGCCTCAACATTTTTTATAATGGCAATGGATTTTCTCAGAGCTGTTTTGTATAGTTTTACCTATTTCATTGCTTCCTCCAAGACATATTGCAACCATTCCTCCAACATCTTTGTAACAGCTTTGCACTTCTGCAGGTTGTCAAGAAATTGTTGATTGGCTGAAGATGTGAGATCAAAAATTGTAAACATTTCATTTAGGGGTTTAGGTTTTGGATGGAGGATAGTGTTGATGTACTGAGCCATGCTTTTCATTGCCTCTCTCATGTCTTATTTATCTCGAGCATCCTTCCATACTCTGTTTGGAATATTTTTGTTAGATGCTTCAAAGATTTTCATGTCCACAGTCCGACTTCCTTTCTCGAGATCTATTTTAGACACTTGATAATATTGAGGAGCAAGATCTTCATGTAGACTATCTTGAGGAGGCTTAGCAATTTCTGCAAACCAATGACCAGTTTTTTTGTCAAAGTGAATTCTAGACTCTATTCTGGCCTTTTTCACCTTCGAGGACTTCCCTAAACACTTGCTTACTAAGTCATCCATAGGCATTGAAAGGGGTACTACGCTCCTCTTCCTTTCAACAGAGGTTTCTAGTCATTTAGGCATAGAGGGTTCTTTACCAGGTGTGGGAGAAGTGTTATTTAAAGCAAGGGCATTCATCTGCATATTTCCATCATCAACCACTTTTTGAGAATCTATCACACTATCTGCCATAGTAGGACTAAGGTTTTGTTCCATTGTGGTTGTAACCTCAGAAAGATCCAACTCAATCATTATTTTATCCATTCCTTTATCTTGTATTGCCCTTATACCTTTGGTATTTGAACGGGTGATTCTTCTGGTGCTCACCACTTCTTACTGAACTTCAAGTTGAATCCACAACACAGCTGCTTCAACTTCAACTTTTGCAGAACCTACAATAGGATTACCAACACAAATATTAGGAGCAACATTTAGCTCTTGGCCAGAATTCTTTTGTTTGATTTTCAAATGTTTTCTCGGGGTACTACGAGTGGCTAAGTGAGTTCTCTTTATTTTCAACTAGTCTTCAATTCTTTTCAAAACTTTTGATGTATGGGAGAGCAGGTCATCTTCTTCCTTTTTACTCCAATCAATTTTAGGGATCAGTAGAGATTCAATCTATTTAGCATAAAGGGGATCAACCACCTCTTCATTTTCATCCTCCTTTATTCTGCTAGTGCTGAGGTCGACCTTGAACAACTATATCTGACTCACAGTTAACCTTGACCACAACCTTCTCCTTATCTCCACTTCATCTGAATAATTAGCCTAGTACTCCTCAAGATGGGGCACATGGGTAAGTGAAACTGCATGTCTGAAATTATCTTTAGCAAAACCCATATGATCAAAATCTTTCCTTGCAAAATAAGGTTTGAAATATAAATTGGACAATACTGTCTTTGTCAATGCAGCTTGTTTGAAGTTGAAGTACGATCTTGACTTAACTTTGACTTCAACTTCAACTTTGCACAAGTTGGTACAGACTGACGGGAAAAACATTGACTATGCTAGGCGAAGGATACTGGGTTGATCTTGAAGTTGAAGTATTATATAGGTTCAACCTTCAAGTTCAAGTTGGCAGGTTCAGATTTGATTGATTTCTTTAACATAAGGAAAATACGTGGTAACACTCTCAATGATGCAGCAACTTTCGGAGGTCATAACTTTTGACTTGGATGTGGGTTTTGGCTAAAATTTTAAGGGCGGATTCATGAGCTAGATTTAATGGCAGAACCAACATAAATAGCTCTATTGGCAGTCATTTTGACATCTTTTCAGGAGCCTGAAGTTTCATCTTGACCTTCAAAATTAGCTTTTTTCTTTTCTTTCCAATTTTTTGAGTTTTGTTTTTTGTAATAAATCTAAAATTGTGTTTCTGATTTCATGGATTAGTTGGCAATTCATATTGCCTTAGTTCACAGATTTTCTAGGGAAAAATTAAGATTCTTAGGATGATTTTTTAAAGTTACCAAAAATGGAAAAAAACAATTTTTCCCAAAAATTTGCCAAATATGGTAATTTTTGAAATTGTAATAAGTAGGAGTTTTCTTTCATTGTAGTGGAGAGTAGTTGGACATAGTTAATGAGAATTTGGAATTCTATCATTCTGGCATTGTGTTTTCTTTTTTTGTGAATTGTGTTTCTAAAGGTTTTGGGCTACATCAATCAATCAGAGGAGAACCCACCTAATATTTTGATGTCAAATGCTTACATTTAAAAATTCACAAAGATCGAAGCTCATTTGAAATATTAATTTAAACATTCAATTTTGCTCCCGGACGTAAAACATGTCACAAAAAAGTTTCAATTTTGCACAATCAGAGGTAAACCCACCTAATATTTTGATGTCAAATGCTTCCATTTTAAATTTCAGAAACATCGGAGCTCATTTGAAATATTAACTTAAACTTTCATTTTTGCTCAACCAGAGGAAAACCCACCTAATATTATGATGTCAAATGTTTCTATTTTAAATTGGAAGCATTTGACATCAAAATATTAATTTAAAGTTTTAGTTTTACACAATCAAAGGAAAACACACCTAATATTTTAATGTCAAATGCTTCCATTTTAAATTTCACAAAGATCCGATCTCGTTTGCATTATTAATTTAAAGTTTCAATTTTGCTTAATCAGAGAAAAACCCACCTAATATTTTGATGTCAACTACTTCTATTTAAATTTCACAAAGATCCGAGCTTGTTTGAAATATTAATTTCAAGTTTCAATTTTACACAATCAAAGGAAAGCCCACCTAATATTTTAATGTCAAATGCTTCCAATTTAAATTTCACAAAGATTGAAGCTCATTTGAAATATTAATATAAAGTTTTAATTTTCTCAATAAGAGGAAAACCCACCTAAATATTTTGATGTCAAATGCTTCCAATTTAAATTTCATGAAGATCAGAGCTCGTTTGAAATATTAATTTAATGTTTTAATTTTCTCAATTGGAGGAGAACCCACCTAATATTTTGATGTCAAATGCTTCCATTTTAAATTTCACGAACATCAGAGCTCGTTTGAAATATTAATTTAAACTTTCAATTTTGCTCAATCAGAGGACAACCCACCTAATATTATGATGTCAAATGCTTCTATTTTAAATTGAAAGCATTTGCCATCAAAATATTAATTTAAAGTTTCAAATATTAATTTAAACTCTTATTTTTAAACAATGAGAGGAAAACCCACCTAATAGTTTAATGTCAAATGCTTCCATTTTAAATTTTACGAAGATCAGATCTCGTTTGAAATATTAATTTAAAGTTTCAATTTTTCTCAATCATAGGAGAACCCACCTAATATTTTGATGTCAAATGCTTCTATGTTAATTTTCATGGAGATCCGAGCTTGTTTGAAATATTAATTTCAAGTTTCAATTTTACACAATCAGTGGAAAACCCACCTAATATTTTGATGTCAAATGCTTCCAATTTAAATTTCATGAAGATCAGAGCTCAATTGAAATATTAATTTAAACATTCAATTTTGCTCCCGGGCATAAAATGTGTCACAAAAAAGTTTCAATTTTGCACAATCAGAGGTTAACCCACTGAATATTTTGATGTAAAATTCTTCCATTTTAAATTTCACGAACATCGAAGCTCATTTCAAATATTAATTTAAAATTTTAATTTTTCTCAATCAGAGGAAAACACACCTAATATTTTGATGTCAAATTCTTCTATTTTAAATTGGAAGCATTTGACATCAAAATATTAATTTAAAGTTTCAAATATTAATTTAAAGTCTTATTTTTAAACAATAAGAGGAAAACCCACCTAATATTTTAATGTCAAATGCTTCCATTTTAAATTTCAGGAATATCGGATCTCGTTTGAAATATTAATTTAAAGTTTCAATTTTTCTCAATTAGAGGAAAACCCACCTAATATTTTGATGTCAAATGCTTCTATTTTAAATTTCATGGAGATCTAAGCTCATTTGAAATATTAATTTCAAGTTTCAATTTTACACAATGAGTGGAAAACCCACCTAATATTTTGTCGTCAAATGCTTCCAATTTAAATTTCATGAAGATCAAAGCTCGTTTGAAATATTAATTTAAAGTTTCAATTTTCTCAATCAGAGGAGAACCTGGCTAATATTTTGATGTCAAATACTTCCATTTCAAACTTCACGAAGATCGAAACTCATTTGAAATATTAATTTAAACATTCAATTTTTCTCCCAGACATAAAATGTGTCAAAAAAAAGTTTCAATTTTGCACAATCAGAGGTAAACGCACCTAATATTTTGATGTCAAATGCTTCCATTTTAAATTTCAAGTGCATCAAAGCTCATTTTAAATATTAATTTAAACTTTCAATTTTGCTCAATCAGAGGAAAACCCACCTAATATTTTGATGTCAAATGCTTCTATTTTAAATTGGAAGCATTTGACATCAAAATATTAACTTAAAGTATTATTTTTAAACAATATTAACATAAAGTTTCAAATATTAATTTAAAGTTTCAGTTTTGTACAGAGTAGGAGGAAAACCCACATAATATTTTAATGTCAAATGCTTCCATTTTAAATTTCACGAAGGTCGGATCTCGTTTGAAGTATTAATTTTAAAGTTTCAATTTCGCGCAATCAAAGCAAAACCCACCTAATATTTTGATGTCAAATTCTTCTATTTTAAATTTCATGGAGATCTGAACTCATTTGAAATATTAATTTGAAGTTTCAATTTTACACAATCAGTGGAAAACACACCTAACATTTTGATGTCAAATGCTTCCAATTTAAATTTCATGAAGATCGGAGCTCATTTGAAATATTAATTTAATGTTTCAATTTTCTCAATCAGAGGAGAACCCACCTAATATTTTGATGTCAAATGCTTCCATTTTAATTTTCACAAAGATCAGACCTCATTTGAAATATTAATTTAAACATTCAATTTTTCTCTTGGACGTAAAACATGTCACAAAAAAGTTTTAATTTTACACAATCAGAGGTAAACACACCTAATATTTTGATGTCAAATGCTTCCATTTTAAGTTTCTTGAACATCGGAGCTAATTTTAAATATTAATTTAAACTTTTGATTTTGCTCAATCAGAGGAAAACCCACCTAATATTTTGATGTCAAATGCTTCTATTTTATATTTCATAGAGATTCGAGCTCATTTAAAATATTAATTTCGAGTTTCAATTTTACACAATCACTGGAAAACCCACCTAATATTTTGATGTGAAATGCTTCCAATTTAAATTTCACAAAGATCGGAGCTCATTTGAAATATTAATTTAAAGTTTCGATTTTCTCAATCAGAGGAGAACCCACATAATATTTTGATGTCAAATGCTTCCATTTTAAATTTCACAAAGATCGGAGCTGATTTGAAATATTAATTTAAACTTTCAATTTTTATCCCAAACATAAAACATGTCAAAAAAAAGTTTCAATTTTGCACAATCAAAGGTAAACCCACCTAATTTTTTTATGTCAAATGCTTCCATTTTAAATTTCAAGAGCATCAGAGCTCATTTTAAATATTAATTTAAACTTTTAATTTTGATCAATAAGAGGAAATCCCACCTAATATTTTGATGTCAAATACTTCTATTTTAAATTAGAAGCATCTGACATCAAAATATTAACTTAAAGTTTCAAATATTAATTTAAAGTTTCATTTTTATAGAGTAAGAAGAAAACCCACCTAATATTTTAATGTCAAATGCTTCCATTTGAAAATTCATGAAGATCAGATTTCGTTTGAAATATTAATTTAAAGTTTCAATTTGTCTCAATTAGAGCAAAACCCACCTAATATTTTGAAGTCAAATGCTTCTATTTTAAATTTCAAGGAGATCTGAGCTCGTTTGAAATATTAATTTCAAGTTTCAATTTTACATAATCAGTGGAAAACCCACCTAATATTTTGATGTCAAATGCTTCTAATTTAAATTTCATGAAGATCAGAGCTTGTTTGAAATATTAATTTAATGTTTCAATTTTCTCAATTAGAGGAGAACGCACCTAATATTTTGATGTCAAATGCTACCATTTTGAATTTCACGAAGATCAGAGCTCATTTGAAATATTAATTTAAACTTTCAATTTTGCTCCCGGACGTAAAATGTGTCACAAAAAAGTTTCAATTTTGTGCAATCAGATGTAAACCCACCTAATATTTTGATGTCAAATGCTTCCATTTTAAATTTCACTAACATCAGAGCTTGTTTGATTTAAACTTTCAATTTTGCTCAATGAGAGGAAAACCCACCTAATATTTTGATGTGAAATGCTTCTATTTTAAATTAGAAGGATCTGACCTCAAAATATTAATTTAAAGTTTCAAATACTAATTTAAATTTTTTGTTTTACACAATCAGAGGAAAACCCACCTAATATTTTAATGTCAAATGCTTCCATTTTAAATTTCACAAAGATCAGATCTCATTTGAAATATTAATTTAAAGTTTCAAATTTGCTCAATCAGAGGAAAACCCACCTAATATATTGATGTCAAATGCTTCTATTTTAAATTTCATGGAGATCTGAGCTAATTTGAAATATTAATTTGAAGTTTGAATTTTACATAATAAGTGGAAAACCCACCTAATATTTTGATGTCAAATGCTTCCAATTTAAATTTCATGAAGATCGGAGCTCGTTTGAAATATTAATTTAAAGTTTCAATTCTATCAATGATGCAGCAACTTTTGAAGGTCATAACTTTTGACTTGGATGTGGGTTTTGAAATTTTTTGACATCTTTTCGGGAGTCTGAAGTTTCATCTTGACCTTAAAAATTTTCCTTTTTCTTTTCTTTCCGATTTTTTTAGTTTTGTTTTTTGTAATAAATCTGAAATCGTGTTTCTGATTTCGTAGATTAGCTGGCAATTCATCTTGCCTTAGTTCATAGATTTTCTAGGGAAAAATCAAAATTCTTAGGATGAGTTTTAAAAGTTACCAAAAATGGAAAAAAAACAATATTTCCCAAAAATTTGCCAAATATGGTAATTTTCAAAATTGTAATAAGTAGGAGTTTTATTTCATTGCAGAGGAGAGTAGTTGGACGTAGTTAATGAGAATTTGGAATTCTATCATTCTAGCATTGTGTTGTGTTTTTTTGTGAATTCCATTTTAAGTTTCACGAACATCTGAGCTCGTTTGAAAACCCACCTAATGTTTTGATGTGAAATGCTTCTATTTTAAATTTCATAGAGATCTGAGCTCGTTTGAAATATTAATTTAAAGTTTTAATTTTCTCAATCAGAGGAGGACCCACCTAATATTTTGATGTCAAATGCTTCCATTTTAAATTTCACGAAGATCTAAGCTCATTTGAAATATTAATTTAAACATTCAATTTTTCTCCTAGACGTAAAACATGTCAAAAAAAGGGTTTCAATTTTGCACAATAAGAAGTAAACCTACACAATATTTTGATGTCAAATTCTTCCATTTTAAATTTCAAGAGCATTAGAGCTCATTTTAAACATTAATTTAAACTTTCAATTTTTCTCAATCAAAAAAAAACCCACCTAATATTTTTATGTCAAATGCTTTTATTTTAAATTAGAAGCATCTGACATCAAAATATTAACTTAAAGTATCAAATATTAATTTAAAGTTTTATTTTTATAGAGTAAGAGGAAAACCCACCTAATATTTTAATGTCAAATGATTCCATTTTCAATTTCATGAAGATCAGATCTCATTTGAAATACTAATTTAAAGTTTCAATTTTCCCCAATTAGAGCAAAACCCACCTAATATTTTTATGTCAAGTGCTTCCATTTTAAATTTCATGAAGATCGCAGCTCATTTGAAATATTAATTTAAACATTCAATTTTGCTCCCGGACGTAAAATGTGTCACAAAAAAAACTTTCAATTTTGCACAATCAGAGGTAAACCCACCTAATATTTTGATGTCAAATGCTTCCATTTTAAGTTTCACGAACATCAGAGCTCATTTGAAATATTAATTTAAACTTTCAATTTTGCTCAATCAGAGGAAAACCCACCTAATATTTTGATGTCAAATGGTTCTATTTTAAATTGGAAGGATCTGACATCAAAATATTAATTTAAAGTTCAAAATATTAATATAAATTTTCTATTTTACACAATGAGAAGAGAACCCACCTAATATTTTAATATCAAATGCTTCCATTTTAAATTTCACGAAGATCAGATCTCATTTGAAATATTACTTTAACGTTTCAATTTTGCTAAATCAGAGGAAAACCCACCTCATATTTTGTTGTCAAATGCTTCCATTTTAAATTTCATTGAGATCCGAGCTCATTTGAAATTTTAATTCTGAGTTTCAATTTTACACAATCAGTGGAAAACCCACCTAATATTTTGATGTCAAATGCTTCCAATTTAAATTTTACAAACATCGGAGCTTGTTTAAAATATTAATTTAAAGTTTCAATTTTCTCAATCAGAGTAGAACCCACCTAATATTTTGATGTCAAATGCTTCCATTTTAAATTTCATGAAGATCAGAGCTTATTAGAAATATTAATTTAAACAATCAATTTTGCTCCCAGACGTAAAACGAGTCAAAAAAAGTTTCAATTTTGCACATTCAGAGGTAAACCCACCTAATATTTTGATGTCAAATGCTTCCATTTTAAATTTCAAGAGCATCAGAGCTCATTTTAAATATTAATTTAAACTTTCAATTTTGCTGAATCAGAGGAAAGCCCACCTAATATTCTGATGTGAAATGCTTCTATTTTAAATTAGAAGCATCTGACATTAAAATATTAACTTAAAGTTTCAAATATAAATTTAATGTTTCGTTTTTATAGAGTAAGAGGAAAACCCACCTAATATTTTAATGTCAAATGCTTCGATTTTAAATTTCATGAAGATCGGATCTCTTTTGAAATATTAATTTAAAGTTTCAATTTTGCTCAATCAGAGCAAAAGCCACCTAATATTTTGATGTCAAATGCTTCTATTTTAAATTTCATGGAGATCTGAGCTTGTTTGAAATATTAATTTCAAGTTTCAATTTTACATAATCAGTGGAAAACCCACCTAATATTTTAATGTCAAAAGCTTCCAATTTAAATTTCAAGAAGATCGGAGCTCGTTTGAAATGTTAATTTAATGTTTCAATTTAATCAATCAGAGGAGAACCCACCTAATATTTTGATATCAAATGCTTCCATATTAAATTTCACAAAGATCTGAGCTCATTTGAAATATTAATTTAAACATTCAATTTTGCTCCCGGATGTAAAACATGTCACAAAAAAGTTTCAATTTTGCACAATCAGAGGTAAACCCACCTAATATTTTGATTTCAAATGCTTCCATTTTAAGTTTCATGAACATCAGAGCTCTTTTGAAATATTAATTTAAACTTTTAATTTTTCTCAATCAAAGGAAAACCCACCTAATGTTTTGATGTCAAATGCTTCTATTTTAAATTGGAAGGATCTGATGTCAAAATATTAATTGAAAGTTTCAAATATTAAGTTAAAGTTTCTATTTTACACAATTAAAGCAAAACCCACCTAATATTTTAATGTCAAATGCTTCCATTTTAAATTTCATGAAGATCAGATCTTGTTTGAAATATTAATTTAAAGAGTCAATTTTGCTCAATTAGAGGAAAACCCACCTAATATTTTGATGTCAAATGATTCTATTTTAAATTTCATAGAGATCCAACCTCATTTGAAATATTAATACCAAGTTTCAATTTTACATAATCAGTGGAAAACCCACCTAATATTTTGATGTCAAATGCTTCCAATTAAAATTTGAGAATGATCGGAGCTCGTTTTAAATATTTATTTAAATTTTAAATTTTCTAATTTCGAGGAGAACCCACCTAATATTTTGATGTCAAATGCTTCCATTTTAAATTTTAGGAAGATTAAAGCTCATTTCAAATATTAAGTTAAACAATCAATTTTTCTCCCAGACATAAAATGTGTTAAAAAAAAGTTTCAATTTTGCACAATCAGAGATAAACCCACCTAATATTTTGATGTCAAATGCTTCTATTTTAAATTTCAAGAGCATCAGAGCTCATTTTAAATATTAATTTAAACTTTTAATTTTTCTTAATCAGACAAAATCCCGCCTAATATTTTGATGTCAAATGCTTCTATTTTAAATTAGAAGCATCTGACATCAAAATATTAACTTAAAGTTTCAAATATTAATTTAATTTTTCAGTTTTATAAAGTAAGAGGAAAACCCACCTAATATTTTAATGTCAAATGCTTCCATTTTAAATTTCACAAAGATCAAATCTCATTTGAAATATTAATTTAAAGTTTCAATTTTGCTCAATCAGAGGGAAACCCACCTAATATTTTGATGTCAGATGCTTCTATTTTAAATTTCATGGAGATCCGAGCTCATTTGAAATATTAATTTCAAGTTTCAATTTTACACAATCAGTGGAAAACCCACCTAATATTTTGATGTCAAATGCTTCCAATTTAAATTTCACAAAGATCAGGGCTCGTTTGAAATATTAATTTAAAGTTTCAATTTTCTCAATCAGAGGAGAAAGTACCTAATATTTTGATGTTAAATGCTTCCATTTTAAATTTCACGAAGATTGGAGCTCAATTGAAATATTAATTTAAACATTCAATTTTGCTTTCGGGTGTAAAATGTGTCACAAACAAGTTTCAATTTTGCACAGTCAGAGGTAAACCCACCTAATATTTTGATGTCAAATGCTTCCATTTTAAATTTCATGAACATCAGAGCTCATTTGAAATATTAATTTAAAATTTTAATTTTACTCAATCAGAGGAAAACCCACCTAATATTTTGATGTCAAATGCTTCTATTTTAAATTGGAAGCATTTGACATCAAAATATTAATTTAAAGTTTCAAATATAAATTTGAAGTTTTAGTTTTACACAATCAGAGGAAAATGAACATAATATTTTAATGTCAAATGCTTCCATTTTAAATCTCATGAAGATCGGATCTCGTTTGAAATATTAGTTTAAAGTTTCAATTTTGCTAAATCAGAGGAATACCCACCTAATATTTTGATGTCAAATACATTGATTTTAAATTTCACGGAGATTCGAGATCATTTGAAATATTAATTTCAAGTTTCAATTTTACACAATCAGTTAAACACCCACCTAATATTTTGATGTCAAATGCTTCCAATTTAAATTTCACAAAGATCGGAGCTCATTTGAAATATTAATTTAAATTTTAAATTTTCTCAATCAGAGGAGAACCCGCCTAATATTTTGATGTCAAATGCTTCCATTTTAAATTTCACAAAGATCGGAGCTCATTTGAAATATTAATTTAAACAATCAATTTCTCTCCCAGACGTAAAACCTATCAAAAAAAGTTTCAATTTTACAGAATCAGAGGTAAACCCACCTAATATTTTGATGTCAAATGCTTCCATTTTAAATTTCAAGAGCATCAAACTTTGTTTTAAATATTAATTTAAACTTTTAATTTTTCTCAATCAGAGGAAAACCCACCTAATATTTTGATGTCAAATGCTTCTAGTTTAAATTAGAAGCATCTCACATCAAAATATTAACTTAAAGTTTCAAATATTAATTTAATGTTTTAGTTTTATAGAGTAAGAGGAAAACCCACCTAATATTTTAATGTCAAATGCTTCCATTTTAAATTTCACGAAGATCGGATCTCATTTGAAATATTAATTTAAAATTTCAATTTTGCTCAATCAGAGCAAAACCCACCTAATATTTTGATTTCAAATGCTTCTATTTTAAATTTCATGGAGATCTGAGCTTGTTTGAAATATTAATTTCAAGTTTCAATTTTACATAATCAATGGAAAACCTACATAATATTTTGATGTCAAATGCTTCCAATTTAAATTTCACAAAGTGTGGAGCTCGTTTGAAATATTAATTTAAAGTTTTAATTTTCTCAATTAGAGGAGAACCCACCTAATATTTTGATGTCAAATGCTTCCATTTTAAATTTCACGAAGAGCGGAGCTCATTTGAAATGTTAATTTAAACATTCAATTTTTCTTCTGAACGTAAAATGTGTGACAAAAAAGTTTCATTTTGGCACAATCAGAGGTGAACCCACCTAATATTTTGATGTCAAATGCTTCCATTTTAAATTTCATGAACATCGGAGCTCATTTGAAATATTAATTTAAATTTTTAGTTTTACTCAATCAGAGGAAAACCCACCTAATATTATGATGTCAAATGCTTCTATTTTAAATTGGAAGCATTTGACATCAAAATATTAATTTAAATTTTCACATATTAATTTAAAGTCTTTTTTTTATACAATGAGAGGAAAACCCACCTAATATTTTAATGTCAAATGCTTCCATTTTATCACGAATATCGGATCTCGTTTGAAATATTAATTTAAAGTTTCAATTATGCTCAATCAGAGGAAAACCCACCTAATCTTTTGATGTCACATGCTTCTAGTTTAAATTTCAAGGAGATCTGAGCTCTTTTGAAATATTAATTTAAAGTTTCAATTTTCTCAATTACAGGAGAACCCACCTAATATTTTGATGTCAAATGCTTCCATTTTAAATTTCACAAAGATTGAAGCTCATTTGAAATATTAATTTAAACATTCAATTTTGCTCCTGAGCGTAAAATGTGTCACAAAAAAGTTTCAATTTTTCACAATCAAAGGTAAACGCACCTAATATTTTGATGTCAAATGCTTCCATTTTAAATTTCACAAACATTGGAGCTCATTTGAAATATTAATTTAAACTTTTAATTTTGCTTAATTAGAGGAAAACCCACCTAATATTTTTATGTCAAATGCTTCTATTTTAAATTGGAAGCATTTGACATCGAAATATTAATTTAAAGTTTCAAATATTAATTTAAATTTTCATTTTTACACAATCAGAGGAAAACCCACATAATATTTTAATGTCAAATGCTTCCATTTTAAATCTCATGAAGATGAGATCTCATTTGAAATATTAGTTTAAAGTTTCAATTTTGCTCAATCAAAGGAAAACCCACATAATTTTTGGATGTCAAATGCTTATATTTTAAATTTCACAGAGATCCGAGCTCATTTGAAATATTAATTTCAAGTTTCAATTTTACACAATCAGTGGAAAACCCACCTAATATTTTGATGTCAAATGCTTCCAATTAAAATTTCACAAAGATCGGAGCTTGTTTGAAATATTAATTTAAAGTTTCAATTTTCTCAATCAGAGGATAACCCACCTAATATTTTGATGTCAAATGCTTCCATTTTAATTTTCACGAAGATCAGAGCTCATTTGAAATATTAATTTAAACATTCAATTTTTCTCCTAGATGTAAAATGTGTCAAAAAAAAGATTCAATTTTGTACTATCGGAGGTAAACCCACTTAATATTTTGATGTCAAATGCTTCCATTTTAAATTTTAAGAGCTCCAGAGCTCCTTTTAAATATTAATTTAAACTTTCAATTTTGCTCACTCAGAGGAAAACCCACCTAATATTTTGATGTCAAATGCTTCTATTTTAAATTAGAAGCATCTGAAATCAAAATATTAACTTAAAGTTTCAAATATTAATTTAAAGTTTCAGTTTTATATAGTAAGAGGAAAATCCAAAAAATATTTTAATGTCAAATGCTTCCATTTTAAATTTCACAAAGATCGAATCTCGTTTGAAATATTAATTTAAAGTTTCAATTTTGCTTAATCAGAGCAAAACCCACCTAATATTTTGATGTCAAATGTTTCTATTTTAAATTTTAGGGAGATCTGAGGTCGGTTGAAATATTAATTTCAAGTTTCAATTTTACATAATTAGCGGAAAACCCACCTAATATTTTGATGTCAAATGCTTCCAATTTAAATTTCACAAAGATCGGAGCTCGTTTGAATTATTAATTTAATGTTTCAATTTTCTCAATCAAAGGAGAACCCACCTAGTATTTTGATGTCAAATGCTTCCATTTTAAATTTCATGAAGATCGAACCTCATTTGAAATATTAATTTAAACATTCAATTTTGCTCCCGAACGTAAAATGTGTCACAAAAAGGTTTTAATTTTGCACAATCAGTGGTAAACCCACGTAATATTTTGATGTCAAATGCTTCCATTTTAAGTTTGACGAACATCGGAGCTCATTTGAAATGTTAATTTAAACTTTCAATTTTGGTCAATCAGAGGAAAACCCACCTAATATTTTGATGTCAAATGCTTCTATTTTAAATTAGAAGGATCTGACGTCAAAATATTAATTTAAAGTATCATATATTAATTTAAAGTTTCTATTTTACGCAATCAGAGGAAAACCCACCTAATATTTTAATTTCAAATGCTTCCATTTTAAATTTCATGAAGATCAGATCTCGTTTGAAATATTAATTTAAAGTTTCAATTTTGCTCAATCAGTTGAAAACCCACCTAATATTTTGATGTCAAATTGCTTCCAATTTAAACTTCACGAAGATCAGAGTTCGTTTGAAATATTAATTTAAAGTTTTAATTTTCTCAATTAGAGGAGAACCCACCTAATATTTTGATGTCAAATTCTTCTATTTTAAATTTCACAGAGATTTGAGCTTGTTTGAAATATTAATTTCAAATTTCAATTTTACACAATCAGTGGAAAACCCACCTAATATTTTTATGTCAAATGCTTCCATTTTAAATTTCACAAACATTGGAGCTCGTATGAAATATTAATTTAAACTTTCAATTTTGCTCAATCAGAGGAAAACCCACCTAATATTATGATTTAAAATGGTTCTATTTTAAATTGGAAGCATTTGAGATCAAAATATTAATTTAAAGTTTCAAATATTAATTTAAAGTCTTATTTTTAAACAATAAGAGGAAAACCCACCTAATAATTTAATGTCAAATGCTTCCATTTTAAATTTCATGAATATTGGATCTCGTTTGACATATTAATTTAAAGTTTCAATTTTGCTCAATTAGAGGAAAATGCACCTAATATTTTCATGTCAAATCCTTCTATTTTAAATTTCATGGAGATCTGAGCTCATTTGAAATATTAATTTCAAGTTTCAATTTTACACAATCAGTGGAAAACCCACCTAATATTTTGATGTCAAATGCTTCCAATTTAAATTTTACGAAGATCAGAGCTCGTTTGAAATATTAATTTAAAGTTTCAATTTTCTCAATCAGAGGAGAACCCGCCAAATATTTTGAAGTGAAATGCTTCAATTTTAAATTTCACGAAGATCGGAGCTCATTTGAAATATTAATTTAAACATTCAATTTTATCTCCCAAGCGTAAAACGTGTCACAAAAAAGCTTCAATTTTGCACTATCAGAGGTAAAGCCACCTAATATTTTGATGTCAAATGCTTCCATTTTAAATTTCATGAACATCGGAGCTCATTTGAAATATTACTTTAAAATTTTTATTTTGCTCAATCAAAGGAAAACCCACCTAATATTTTGATGTCAAATGCTTGTATTTTAAAGTGGAAGCATTTAACATCAAAATATTAATTTAAAGTTTCAAATATTAATTCAAAGTTTTAGTTTTACACAATTAGAGGAAAACCCACATAATATTTTAATGTCAAATGCTTCCATTTTAAATTTCATGAAGATCCGAGCTGATTTGAAATATTAATTTCAAGTTTCAATTTTACACAATTAGTGGAAAACCCACCTAATATTTTGATGTCAAATGCTTCTAATTTAAATTTCACAAAGATCGAAGCTCATTTGAAATATTAATTTAAAGTTTCAATTTTCTTCATCAGAGGAGAACCCACCTAATATTTTGATGTCAAATACTTCTATTTTAAATTTCACGAAGATCAGAGCTCTTTTGAAATATTAATTTAAACATTTAATTTTTCTCCTAGACGTAAAATGTGTCAAAAAAAAGTTTCAATTTTGCATAATCAGAGGTAAACCTACCTAATATTTTTATGTCAAATGCTTCCATTTTAAATTTCAAGAGCATCAGAACTCATTTTAAATATTAATTTAAACTTTCAATTTTTCTCAATCAGAGGAACACCCACCTAATATTTCGATGTCAAATGCTTCTATTTTAAATTAGAAGCATCTGACATCAAAATATTAACTTAAAGTTTCAGTTTTATAGAGTAAGAGGAAAACCCAACTAAAATTTTAATGTCAAATGCTTCCATTTTAAATTTCATGAAGATCGGATCTCATTTGAAATATTAATTTAAAGTTTCAATTTTGCTCAATCAGAGGAAAACCCAGCTAATATTTTGATTTCAAATGCTTCTATTTTAAATTTCATGGAGATTCAAGCTTGTTTGAAATATTAATTTCAAGTTTCAATTTTACACAATCAGTGGAAAACCCACCTAATATTTTGATGTCAAATGCTTCCATTTAAAATTTCACGAAGATCGGATCTCGTTTGAAATATTAATTTAAAGTTTCAATTTTTCTTAATCAGAGCAAAACCCTCCTAATATTTTGATGTCAAATGCTTATATTTTAAATTTCATGGAGATCTGAGCTCGTTTGAAATATTAATTTCAAGTTTCAATTTTACAAAATCAGTGGAAAACCCACCTAGTATTTTGATGTCAAATGCTTCTATTTTAAATTTCAAGAGCATCAGAGCTCATTTTAAATATTAATTTAAACTTTCAATTTTTCTCAATCAGAGGAAAACCCACCTAATATTTTGATGTCAAATGCTTCTATTTTAAATTAGAAGCATCTGACATCAAAATATTAACTTAAAGTTTCAAATATTAATTTAAAGTTTTAGTTTTATAGAGTAAGAGGAAACCCCGCCTAATATTTTAATGTAAAATGCTTCCTTTTTAAATTTCACGAAGATCGAATGTCGTTTGAAATATTAATTTAAAGTTTCAATTTTGCTCAATCAGAGAAAAACCCACCTAATATTTTGATGCCAAATGCTTCTATGTTAAATTTCATGGAGATCCAAGCTCATTTGAAATATTAATTTCAAGTTTCAATTTTACACAATCAGTGGAAAACCCACCTAATATTTTTATGTCAAATGCTTCCAATTTAAATTTCATGAAGATCGGAGCTCGTTTGAAATATTAATTTAATGTTTCAATTTTCTCAATCAGAGGAGAACCCACCTAATATTTTGATGTCAAATGCTTCCATTTTA
>MU225614.1:274436-291066 GCA_018584345.1 Thuja plicata | reverse complement strand
TGCTTCCAATTTAAATTTCACAAAGATCGGAGCTCGTTTGAAATATTAATTTAAAGTTTCAATTTTCTTAATCAGAGGAGAACCCACCTAATATTTTGATGTCAAATGCTTCCATTTTAAATTTCACAAAGATCAGAACTCATTTGAAATATTAATTTAAACATTCAATTTTTCTCCCAAACGTAAAATGTGTCAAAAAAAAGTTTCAATTTTGCACAATCAGAGGTAAACCCGCCTAATATTTTGATGTCAAATTCTTCCATTTTAAATTTCAAGAGCATCAGAGCTTGTTTTAAATATTAATTTAAACTTTCAATTTTCCTTAATCAGAGGAAAACCCACCTAATATTTTGATGTCAAATGCTTCTATTTTAAATTAGAAGTATCTGAGATAATAATATTAACTTAAATTTTCAAATATTAATTTAAAGTTTCAGTTTTATAGAATAAGAGGAAAACCCACCTAATATTTTAATGTCAAATGCTTCCATTTTAAATTTCACGAAGATCGGATCTCGTTTGAATTATTAATTTAAATTTTCAATTTTTCTCAATCAGAGCAAAACCCACCTAATATTTTGATGTCAAATGCTTCTATTTTAAATTTTATGGAGATCCGAGCTCATTTGAAATATTAATTTCAAGTTTCAATTTTACACAATTAGTGGAAAACCCACCTAATATTTTGATATCAAATGCTTCCAATTTAAATTTCACAAAGATCGGAGCTCGTTTGAAATATAAATTTAATGTTTCAATTTTTTCAATCAAAGGAGAACCCACCTAATATTTTGACGTCAAATGCTTCCATTTTACATTTCACGAAGATCGAAGCACATTTGAAATATTAATTTAAACATTCAATTTTGCTCCCGGACGTAAAATTTGTCACAAAAAAGTTTCTATTTTGCACAATCAGAGGTAAACCCACCTAATATTTTGATGTCAAATGCTTCCATTTTAAATTTTACAAACATCAGAGCTCGTTTGAAATATTCATTTAAATTTTCATTTTTGCTGAATCAGAGGAAACCCCACCTAATATTATGATGTCAAATGCTTCTATTTTAAATTGGAAGCATTTGACATCAAAATATTAATTTAAAGTTTCAAATATTAATTTAAAGTTTTAGTTTTACACAATCAGAGGAAAACCCACCTAATATTTTAATGTCAAATGCTTCCATTTTAAATTTTACGAAGATCGGATCTCGTTTGAGATATTAATTTAAAGTTTTAATTTTGCTCAATCAGAGAAAAACCCACCTAATATTTTGATGTCAAATGCTTCTATTTTAAATTTCATAGAGATCCTAGTTTGTGTGAAATATTAATTTCAAGTTTCAATTTTACACAATCAGTGGATAACCCACCTAATATTTTGATGTCTAATGCTTCCAATTTAAATTTTAGGAAGATCGGAGCTCATTTGAAATATTAATTTAAAGTTTTAATTTTCTCAAATAGAGGAGAACCCACCTAATATTTTGATGTCAAATGCTTCCATTTTAAATTTCACGAAGATCAAAGCTCCTTTGAAATATTAATTTGAACATTAATTTTGCTCCCGAACATAAAATGTGTGACAAAAAAGTTTCATTTTTGCACAATCAGAGGTGAGGCCACCTAATATTTTTATGTCAAATGCTTCCATTTTAAATTTTACGAACATCAAAGCTCGTTTGAAATATTAATTTAAAATTTTAATTTTGCTCAGTTAGAGGAAAACCCACCTAATATTATGATGTCAAATGCTTCTATTTTAAATTGGAAGCATTTGACATCAAAATATTAATTTAAAGTTTAAAATATTAATTTAAAGTCTTATTTTTAAACAATGAGAGGAAAACCCACCTAATATTTTAATGTCAAATGTTTCCATTTTAAATTTCATGAATATCGGATCTCGTTTTAAATATTAATTTAAAGTTTCAATTTTTCTCAATCAAAGGAAAACACACCTAATATTTTGATGTCAAATGCTTCTATTTTAAATTTCATGGAGATTCCAGCTCATTTGAAATATTAATTTCAAGTTTCAATTTTACACAATCAGTGGAAAACCCACCTAATATTTTGATGTCAAATGCTTCCAATTTAAATTTCAAGAAGATCGGAGCTCATTTGAAATATTAATTTAAAGTTGCAATTTTCTCAATTAGAGGAGAACCCACCTAATATTTTGATGTCAAATACTTCCATTTTAAATTTCATGAAGATCAGAGCTAATTTCAAATATTAATTTACAAAATCAATTTTTCTCCCGGGTGTAAAACGTCTCACAAAAAAGTTTCAATTATGCACAATCAGAGGTAAACCCACCTAATATTTTGATGTCAAATGCTTCCATTTTAAATTTTAGGAACATCGGAGCTCATTTGAAATATTAATTTAAACTTTTAATTTTGCTCAATTAGAGGAAAACCCACCTAATATTTTGATGTCAAATGCTTCTATTTTAAATTGGAAGCATTTGACATCAAAATATTAATTTAAAGTTTCAAATATTAATTTAAAGTTTCAGTTTTATACAATCAGAGGAAAACCCACATAATATTTTAATGTCAAATGCTTCCATTTTAAATCTCACAAAGATCAGATCTCGTTTGAAATATTAGTTTAAAGTTTCAATTTTCCTCAATCAGATGAAAACCCACTTAATATTTTGATGTCAAATGCTGCTATTTTAAATTTCATGGAGATCCAAGCTCATTTGATATATTAATTTAAAGTTTCAATTTTACACAATCAGTGGAAAACCCACCTAATATTTTGATGTCAAATGCTTCCAATTTAAATTTGACAAAGATCGGAGCTCATTTGAAATATTAATTTAAAGTTTCAATTTTCTCAATCAGAGGAGAAGCCACCTAATATTTTGATGTCAAATGCTTCCATTTTAAATTTCACGAAGACTAGAGCTGATTTGAAATATTAATTTAAACATTCAATTTTTCTCCCAGACATAAAACGTGTCAAAAAAAAGTTTCAATTTTGCGCAATCAAAGGTAAACCCACCTAATATTTTGATGTCAAATGCTTCTATTTTAAATTTCAAGAGAATTAGAGCTTGTTTTAAATATTGATTTAAAATTTCAATTTTGCTCAATCAGAGGAAAACCCACCTAATATTTTGATGTCAAATGCTTCTATTTTAAATTAGTAGCATTTGACATCAAAATATTAACTTAAAGTTTCAAATATTAATTTAAAGTTTTAGTTTTATAGAGTAAGAGGAAAACCCACCTAATATTTTGATGTCAAATGCTTCCAATTTAAATTTCACAAAGATCGGAGCTCGTTCAAAATATTAATTTAAAGTTTGAATTTTCTCAACAAGAGGAGAACCCACCTAATATTTTGATGTCAATTACTTCCATTTTAAATTTCACGAAGATCGGAGCTCATTTGAAATATTAATTTAAACATTCAATTTTTCTCCAAGTCGTAAAAGGTGTCAAAAAAATGTTTCAATTTTGCACAATCAGAGGTAAACCCACCTAATATTTTGATGTCAAATGCTTCCATTTTAAATTTCAAGAGCATCAGAGGTCGTTTTAAATATTAATTTAAACTTTCAATTTTTCTCAATCAGAGGAAAACCCACCTAATATTTTGATGTCAAATGCTTCTATTTTAAATTAGAAGCATCTGACATCAAAATATTAACTTAAAGATTCAACTATTAATTTAAAGTTTCATTTTTATAGAGTAAGAGGAAAATCCACCTAATATTTTATTGTGAAATGCTTCCATTTTAAATTTCATTAAGATCGGATCTCGTTTGAAATATTAATTTAAAGTTTAAATTTTGCTCAATCAGAGAAAAACCCACCTAATATTTTGATGTCAAATGCTTCTATTTTAAATTTCATGGAGATCTGAGCTCGTTTGAAATATTAATTTGAAGTTTCAATTTTACACAATCAATGGAAAACCCACCTAATATTTTGATGTCAAATGCTTCTAATTTAAATTTCACGAAGATCGGAGCTCGTTTAAAATACTAATTTAATGTTTCAATTTTCTCAATCAGAGGAGAACCCACCTAATATTTTGATGTCAAATGCTTCTATTTTAAATTTCATGAAGATCGAAGCTCATTTGAAATATTAATTTAAACATTGAATTTTGCTCCCGGAAGTAAAATGTGTCACAAAAAACTTTCAATTTTGCACAATCAGATGTAAACCCACCTAATATTTTGATGTCAAATGCTTCCATTTTATGTTTCACGAACATCAGAGCTCATTTGAAATATTAATTTAAACTTTCAATTTTGCTCAATCTGAGGAAAACCCACCTAATATTTTGATGTCAGATGCTTCTATTTTAAATTGGAAGGATCTGACGTCAAAATATTAATTTAAAGTTTCAAATATTAATTTAAAGTTTATGTTTTAAACATTCAGAGGAAAACCCACCTAATGTTTTAATGTCAAATGCTTCCATTTTTAATTTCACAAAGATCAGATCTCGTTATAAATTTTTATTTAAAGTTTCAATTTTTCTCAATCAGAGGAAAGCCCACCTAATATTTTGATGTCAAATGCTTCTATTTTAAATTTCACAGAGATCCGAGCTTGTTTGAAATATTAATTCCGAGTTTCAATTTTACACAATTAGTGGAAAACCCACCTAATATTTTGATGTCAAATGCTTCCAATTTAAATTTCACGAAGATTAGAGCTCGTTTGAAATATTAATTTAATGTTTCAATTCTCTTTGTTAGTTAACAATTTTTCCCAAGATTTAATTTTGAATAGGAAAATCCTTTTAAACTAATAGTTTGAATTCCTAACAAAAGATGAGGAATTCTCTTCTTGATATTGCTTTATGTTATGCAAGGTGCAGCTACCTTAACTGAAAAGATAATCGTTAAATCCTCTTTTGAGGGAAAATCTTCCCAATGAGTATTTTACTGAAAATACTAAAAATCTTGAATCAATTAACTCATGAATATAAAAAGAAAATGTATGCTGAAAAACCATTCGATTTTGATAACCAAAATCATCCACATGATTCTATGTTAAAACAGAGAAATCGATGAGTGATTTATTTTCTTCCCTAGTAACCTTTAAACTTCAAAGCAAGAGATCTCCAATGTGCAACAAAGAGGAACTAAACTTCCACAAGTAATTGATATCCACAAGAACATAAATCACTATGGAGTAAACAATAGTGTCTACTCCAGAAAGTTTAACATATAAAACTGTAGAAATTTATATTACTTTGCTGCAAATGCAGAAAGATACATTCAAAATTTAAAGCATAGAGTAAAAAAAAAGTAGTTCTATCTTAGTATCTATGGAGAGATGAACCCTTTTAGATATCATCTATTACATACTTATGCTGATCAAGACTGGATAACTGAATCCAAAATTACCCCGCCAGGAGTAAATAGGCTTTCGGTTAACATAACCGTGTCAACTGAAATGCAATAAAAGAAAATAACAGAGAAAGAAAAAAGAAGCAACTATCTAACTAGCGGGATCCATGTGTCACGAAGTATTATCCATGCTAGTTGTGATTCTTCTGGCTTTCCAGGCTTCATAGGCAGCGGTAAATGCAGAGATAACCGATTGATGAGGCAAGCCAATGTAGGTGATTCTCTGTTTCTAGACCTCTTCTTTCTTCAACTCTGTTATCTTTTCCTCGTGCATTTCCAAGTGCTTTAGTATGTGCAATATTTGTAAAATCTTTCCTTATGGGTGCCTTCGATTCTTGAACTTCCAGAAATTTTTTTTGTATCTCTTTAATTATATCTTCAACAGGGGGCACAGAGTCACTATCTTCACCAGAGAAATGTTTGTAAAACTATTTTAGATCTTCCTAGATTATTTCATCCACAAGCTTGAGACCAGACAGGAGCTCCTTGATTTCTACTACCCCTTGTACAAGTGCCTCATTTCCCCACTCTATGCAATCTTTAATTACATAGAGTGTTTTATCATCTAAACTGGCCATAGGGTATTGGGAGAGGAACCTCTGCAACCAAAATTACTGTATTTCTTCAATCCATAACACTTCTTTTACCCAATTATTCCTTTCTTTTTCATATTCTCCTATGTTTTCCTCAACCTTTTTGATAATGGCAACGTATTTTCTCAGAGCTGTGTTGTACAATTTTACCTATTTCATTGCTTCCTCCAAGACATATTGCAACCATTCCTCCAACGTCTTCGTAAAAGCTTTACACTTCATCAGGTTGTCAAGAAATTGTTGATTGGCTGGAGATGTGACATCAATAATTAGAGAGATTTCATTTAGGGGTTTAGGTTCTGGATGGAGGATACTGTTGATGTACTAAGCCATGCTTTTCATTGCCTCTTTCATGTCTTGTTTATCTCAAGCATCCTTCCACACTCTGTCTGCAATCTTTTTGTTAGATGCTTCAAAGATTTTCATGTCCACAGTCTGACTTCCTTTCCTGAGATCTATTTTAGACACTTGATAATATTGAGGAGCAAGATCTTCATGCAGACTACCTTGAGGAGGCTTAGCGATTTATGCAGACCAATGACCAGTGTTTTTGTCAAAGTGAATTCTAGACTCTATTCTAGCCTTTTTCACCTTTGAGGACTTCCCTAAACACTTGCTTACTAAGTCATCCATAGGCATTGAAAGGGGTACTACGCTCCTCTTCCTTTCAACAGAGGTTTCTAGCAATTTAGGCGTAGAGGGTTCTTCACTAGGTGTGGGAGAAGTGTTATTTAAAGCAAGGGAATTCATCTGCATATTTCCATCATCAGCCACTTTTTGAGAATCTATCACACTATCTTCCATAGTAGGACTTGGGTTTTGCTCCATTGTGGTTGTAACCTCAGAAAGATCCAAATCAATCATTATTTTATCATTTCCTTTATCTTGTATTGCCCTTCTTCCTTTGGTATTTAAATGGGTGATTCTTCTGGTGCTCACCACTTCTTGCTGAGCTTGAAGTTGAATCCACAACACAACTGCTTCAACTTCAACTTTAGCAGAACCTGCAATAGGATTACCAACACAAATATTAGGAGCAAAATTTAACTCTTGGTTAGAATTCTTTTGTTTGATTTTCAAATGTTTTCTTGAGGTACTACGGGTGGCTGAGTTAGTTCTCTT
This sequence comes from Thuja plicata, assembly GCA_018584345.1. Lineage (NCBI taxonomy): Eukaryota > Viridiplantae > Streptophyta > Pinopsida > Cupressales > Cupressaceae > Thuja > Thuja plicata. The sequence goes on along the minus strand of MU225614.1, from coordinate 283,962 downwards.
TATTTTCAACTAGTCTTCAGTTATTTTCAAAACTTCTGATGTATGGGAGAGAAGGTCATCTTCTTCCCTTTTACTCCAATAAATTTTAGGGATCGGTAGAGAGTCAATCTATTTAGCATAAAGGGGATCAACCACCTCTTCATTTTCATCCTCCTTTATTCGGCTAGTGCTGAGGTCAACCTTGAACAACTGTATCTGACTCATAGTTAACCTTGACCACAACCTTCTCCTTATCTCCACTTCATCTGAACAATTAGCCCAGTATTCCTCAAGATGGGGTACATGGGTAAGTGAAATTGCATGTCTGATATTATCTTTAGCAAAACCCATACGATCAAAATCTTTCCTTGCGAAATAGGGTTGGAAATATAAATTGGACAATACTGTCTTTGTCAATGCAGCTTGTTTGAAACTAGGGCATTTGTAGTGGCCAATTTCAATAGGAAAGAGGAAAGTAGGTGACTTTTTGGTGGTTTCAGATGGATCTATCACATAGACAAGTTGTCTATAGATTTCAGACAAGACAATGTTATCAAGACAATATCATGGCAATCTAAAAGGTTCTTTGGCAAAGCCTTCGACTTTGATATATGTGAACTTGGGAAACTGAGTATAAAAACAACCATAAATCTTAACAGCTTGCATAGATTCTTCAGATAGTCTGTAATTTTTGCGACCTTGAAGTTCAAAAACTAACCTCTTGAGAAACACATCATTCACCCTCCAAAACTCTTTGCAGGGTTCATCAAGCTGAAGGACTATGTAATATTGATAGATGGTCATTTCATCTGTCCAAAGCTCATGAGGGAGACCTGCCCATTCTTTAGACATAGCTAAAATGTAAACCAGAAAGGAAGACAAGAAGAAAGAGCCAAAATTGCTTACAGCTAGTAAACCTTTATGCAAACCTTCGGCTATTAAGTCAGCCCAGTCAATAAATTTCTCTCCTTCTACAATCTTCCGTATAAAGAAATGCATCCAATTTTCCTAGTGAAAGGCATGATCATTTCTTTTCACTCTGTTCAAAAGTAGCACAATGTCAGCAATTTCTTTAATGAAATGCTCAATGGTTAACGGTTTGGGAAGTCTTTAGCCTCTAAGGGCCAATTTTAGGAGCCATGTTTGAGCTAAATTAGAGTCATAGTTCTTCTTGTTCTTGCTGTTTAAGTGCTCAGCCTTGTCAAATGTCCAAGGCTCATAGGGTTCTTTATGAGGAATTTGTAATGCTTAACTGACACTATCCCTATTTATTCTGGCTAGCACTTTGCCTGTAGTTTTCTTGATACACTTGGTATTAGGGTCATAATGGTTTGCACATTCGATAACCAGCTCAGGGCATCCTATGGTGGCTGGGAAAGTGGTGGCTTTGACTAACCCACTACTGGTTAGTTTTCGGTATATGGGCCCTGGTTGAATATTTTTAATCTCCTCTAACATCTTAGGTAAGCTTACATTTACCAAAAAGGTATCTCTAATTTCAGGGAGGGAGCTTAATAAGAAAGGTTTCTCTAATTTTGGTAGCTTGGGTCTTAAGAGAGTCATGGCTTCTATAACAAAAAAGGTTTGCAGTAATAACAAAAAATTTGAAACACTCTTAACCAAAACTAGGTGCAAGAGAAATGACAGAGAAAATTGTATAATGCACTCACCATTTTCTGCAAAGCTAAACAATCTGGTCCTTTTTCTTACTAGTCGACGCTTGGAATTCAAGAATGGCCAGATAAAAAATGATACTAGAAAAGAAGGGCACTTTAAGGAGTAATTGCAGAAATCTTAGGGTGGATATGGAGCGAGTTAAGGCATTAATACCAGGCATGCTGAATGAACTTGACAAGACTGCTTTTAGTTAATTTCCATCAACTCCACGTACAGATTAACTTCCCATGACATCAACAGATCTCTATTTTTTTATTCTCTCAAAAATTGACTGTGTTTTGCATGCATTTTCCCAGCTGTCACATTTATCACCTTTCACATCTTAGAATTGACAGGAGGTGGGACCCATTCTTTTGTTTTAGAAAAATGTGCCCATTTCTTTCAATAAAACATGTGCGAGAAAGAACGAAAACTTCGTCAGAAAACAAATGAAGTTGAAGTTGGAGTTGAAGTTGAAGTATGATCTTGACTTAACTTCGACCTCAACTTCAAATTTGCAAAAGTTGGTTTAGACTGATAGGAAAAACATTGACCGTGCTAGGCGAAGGATACTGGGTTGATCTTGAAGTTGAAGTATGATATAGGTTCAACCTTCAAGTTGAAGTTGGGAGGTTCAGATTTGATTGATTTCTTTAACATAAAGAAAACACAGGGTAACACTCTCAATGATCCAGCAACTTCCGGAGGTCATAACTTTTGACTTAGATGTGGGTTTTGGCTGAAATTTTACGGTTGGATTCGTGAGCTAGATTTAATGCTAGATTCAATAGAGCTAGCTCTTTTGGCAGTCATTTTGACATCTTTTTGGGAGCCTGAAGTTTCATCTTGACCTTCAAAATTAGCTTTTTTTTTTCTTTCCAGTTTTTTGAGTTTTGTTTTTTGTAATAAATCTGAAATCGTGTTTCTGATTTTGTGGATTAGTTGGCAATTCATCTTGCCTTACTTCATAGATTTTCTAAGGAAAAATCAAGATTCTTAGGATGAGTTTTAAAAGTTACCAAAAATGGAAAAAATAGTTTTTCCCAAAAATTTGCCAAATATGGTAATTTTTGAAATTGTAATAAGTAGGAGTTTTCTTTCATTGTAGAGGAGAGTAGTTGGACACAGTTAATGAGAATTTGGAATTCTCTCATTCTGGCATTATGTTGTCTTTTTTTATGACTTTTGTTTTTGAAAGTTTTGGGCTACATCACTCAATCAGAGGAGAACCCACCTAATATTTTGATGTCAAATTCTTCCATTTTAAATTTCACAAAAATCATAGCTCATTTGAAATATTAATTTAAACATTCAATTTTGCTCCTGGACGTAAAACGTGTCACAAAAAAGTTTCAATTTTGCACAATCAGAGGTAAACCCACCTAATATTTTGTTGTCAAATGCTCCCATTTTAAATTTCACGAACATTGGAGCTCGTTTGAAATATTAAGTTAAACTTTCATTTTTTCTCAATCAGAGGAAACCCATCTAATATTATGATGTCAAATGCTTCTATTTTAAATTGGAAGCATTTGACATCAAAATGATAATTTCAAATTTCAAATATAAATTTAAAGTTTCAATTTTACACAATCATAGGAAAACCCACCTAATATTTGAATGTCAAATGCTTCCATTTTAAATTTCATGAAGATCGGATATCGTTTGAAATATAAATTTAAAGTTTCAATTTTTCTCAATCAGAGCAAAACCCACCTAATATTTTGATGTCAAATGCTTCTATTTTAAATTTCATGGAGATCTAAGCTTGTTTAAAATATTAATTTCAAGTTTCAATTTTACACAATCAGAGGAAAACCCACCTAATAATTTGATGTCAAATGCTTCCAATTTAAATTTCATGAAGATTGGAGCTCGTTTGAAATATTAATTTAAATTTTTAATTTTCTCAATTAGAGGAGAACCCACCTAATATTTTGATGTCAAATGGTTCCATTTTAAATTTCACAAAGATCAGATCTCGTTTGAAATATTAATTTAAAGTTTCAATTTTGCTCAATCAGAGGTGAACCCACATAATATTTTGATGTCAAATGCTTCCATTTTAAATTTCATGAACATTGGAGCTCGTTTGAAATATTAATTTAAACTTTTAATTTTGCCCAATCAGAGGAAAACCCACCTAATATTATGATGTCAAATGCTTCTATTTTAAATTGGAAGCATTTGACATCAAAACATTAATTTAAAGTTTCAAATATTAATTTAAAGTCTTATTTTTAAACAATGAGAGGAAAACCCACCTAATATTTTAATGTCAAATGCTTCAATTTTAAATTTCACGAAGATCGGATCTTGTTTGAAATATTAATTTAAAGTTTTAATTTTGCTCAATCAGAGGAAAACCCACCTAATATTTTGATGTCAAATGCTTCTATTTTAAATTTCATGGAGATCCAAGCTCGTTTGAAATATTAATTTCAAGTTTCCATTTTACACAATCAGTGGAAAACCAACCTAATATTTTGATGTCAAATGCTTCCAATTTAAATTTTATGAAGATTGGAGCTCATTTGATATATTAAATTAAAGGTTCAATTTTCTTAATCAGAGGAGAACTCCCCTAAAATATTGATGTCAAATGCTTCCATTTTAAATTTAATGAAGATCGGAGCTCATTTGAAATATTAATTTAAACATTCAGAGGTAAACCCACCTAATATTTTGATGTCAAATGCTTCCATTTTAAATTTTATGAACATCAAATCTCATTTGAAATATTAATTTAAACTTTTAATTTTGCTCAATCAGAGGAAAACCCACCTAATATTTTGATGTCAAATGCTTTTGTTTTAAATTGGAAGCATTTGACATCAAAATATTAATTTAAAGTTTCTATTTTACACAATCAGAGGAAAACCCACATAATATTTTAATGTCAAATGCTTCCATTTTAAATCTAACGAAGATTGGATCTCATTTTAAATATTAATTTAAAGTTTAAATTTTTCTCGATCAGAGGAAAACTCACCTAATATTTTGATGTCAAATGCTTGTATTTTAAATTTCATTGAGATCCGAGCTCATTTAAAATATTAATTTCAAGTTTCAATTTTACACAATCAGTGGAAAACCCACCTAATATTTTCATGTCAAATGCTTCCAATTTAAATTTCACAAAGATCGAAGCTCATTTGAAATAGTAATTTAAAGTTTCAATTATCTCAATCAGAGGAGAACCTACCTAATATTTTGATGTCAAATGCTTCTATTTTAAATTTCACAAAGATCGGAGTTGATTTGAAATATTAATTTAAACATTCAATTTTTCTCCCAGACATAAAACGTGTCAAAAAATAGTTTCAGTTTTACACAATCAAAGGTAAACCCACCTAATATTTTGATGTCAAATGCTTCCATTTTAAATTTCAAGAGCATTAGAGCTCGTTTTAAATATTAATTTAAACTTTCAATTTTGTTCAATCAAAGGAAAACCCACCTAATATTATGATGTCAAATGCTTCTATTTTAAATTAGAAGCATCTGACATCAAAATATTAACTTAAAGTTTCAAATATTAATTTAAAGTTTCTATTTTATAGAGTAAGAGGAAAACTAACCCACCTAATATTTTAATGTCAAATGCTTCCATTTCAAATTTCACAAAGATTGGATCTCGTTTGAAATATTAATTTCAAGTTTCAATTTTACACAATCAGTGGAAAACCCACCTAGTATTTTGATGTCAAATGCCTCCAATTTAAATTTCACGAAGATCAGAGCTCGTTTGAAATATTAATTTAATGTTTCAATTTTCTCAATCAGAGGAGAACCCACCTAATATTTTCATGTCAAATGCTTCCATTTTAAATTATCTTTTTTCTTTTCTTTCCAATTTTTTGAGTTTTTTTTTTTGTAATAAATGTGAAATTGTGTTTCTGATTTCGTGGATTTGTTGGCGATTCATCTTGCCTCAGTTAATAGATTTTCCAGGGAAAAATCAAGATTTTTAGGATGAGTTTTAAAAGATACCAAAAATGGAAAAAAAACTATTTTTCCTAAAAATTTGCCAAATATGGTAATTTTCAAAATTGTAATAAGTAGGAGTTTTCTTTCATTATAGAGGAGAGTAGTTGGACATAGTTAATGAGAATTTGGAATTCTATCATTCTGGCATTGTGTTGTCTTTTTGGGCTATATCACTCAATCAGAGGAGAACCAACCTAATATTTTGATGTCAAATGCTTCCATTTTAAATTTCACGAAGATTAGAGCTCATTTGAAATATTAATTTAAACATTCAATTTTGCTCCCGGACATAAAATGTGTCACAAAAAAGTTTCAATTTTGCACAATCATAGGTAAACCCACCTAATATTTTAATGTCAAATGCTTCCATTTTAAATTTCACTAACATCAGAGCTCGTTTGAAATATTAATTTAAAATTTCATTTTTTTCTCAATTAGAGGAAAACCCACCTAATATTATAATGTCAAATGCTTCTATTTTAAATTGGAAGCATTTGACATCAAAATATTAATTTAAAGTTTCAAATATTAATTTAAAGTTTCAGTTTTACACAATCAGAGGAAAACCCACCTAATATTTTAATGTTAAATGCTTCCATTTTAAATTTCACGAAGATCAAATCTCATTTGAAATATTAATTTAAAGTTTTAATTTTGGTCAATCAGAGCAAAACCCACCTAATATTTTGATGTCAAATGTTTCCATTTTAAATTTCACAAAGATCGGAGCTCATTTGAAATATTAATTTAAACATTCAATTTTTCTCTCGGGCGTAAAACGTGTCACAAAAAAGTTTCAATTTTGCACAATCAGAGGTAAACCCACCTAACATTTTGATGTCAAATGCTTCCATTTTAAATTTTGTGAACATCAGAGCTCATTTGAAATATTAATTTAAACTTTTAATTTTTTTCAATCAGAGGAAAAGCCACCTAATATTTTGATGTCAAATGCTTCTATTTTAAATTGGAAGGATTTGAAATCAAAACATTAATTTAAATTTTCAAATATTAATTTAAAGTTTTAGTTTTACACGATCAGAGAAAAACCCACATAATATTTTAATGTCAATTGCTTCCATTTTAAATCTCACGAAGATCGGATCTCGTTTGAGAAATATTAGTTTAAAGTTTCAATTTTGCTCAATCAGAGGAAAACCCACCTAATATTTTGATGTCAAATGCTTCTATTTTAAATTTCACAGAAATCTGAGCTCATTTGAAATATTAATTTCAAGTTTCAATTTTAGACAATCAGTGGAAAACACACCTAATATTTTGATGTCAAATGCTTCCAATTTAAATTTCACGAGAATCGGAGCTCATTTGAAATATTAATTTAATATTTAAATTTTCTCAGTCAGAGGAGAACCCACCTAATATTTTGATGTCAAATGCTTCCATTTTAAATTTCATGAAGATCGGAGCTCATTTGAAATATTAATTTAAACATTCAATTTTTCTCCCAGACGTAAAACGTGTCAAAAAACCTTTCAATTTTGAACAATCAGAGGTAAACCCACCTAATATTTTGATATCAAATGCTTCCATTTTAAATTTCAAGAGCATCAGAGCTCATTTTAAATGTTAATTTAAACTTTCAATTTTGCTCAATTAGAGGAAAATGCAACTAATATTTTAATGCCAAATGCTTCTATTTTAAATTAGAAGCATCTAACATCAAAATATTAACTTTAAGTTTCAAATATTAATTTAAAGTTTTAGTTTTATAGAGTAAAAGGAAAACCCACCTGATGTTTTAATGTCAAATGATTCCATTTTAAATTTCACGAAGATCGGATCTCGTTTGAAATATTAATTTAAAGTTTTAATTTTTCTCAATCAGAGAAAAACCTACCTAATATTTTGATGTCAAATGCTTCTACTTTAAATTTCATGGAGATACGAGCTCATTTCAAATATTAATTTCAAGTTTCAATTTTACACAATCAAAGGAAAACCCACCTAATATTTTGATGTCAAATGCTTCCAATTTAAATTTCACTAAGATCAGAGCTCGTTTGAAATATTAATTTAATGTTTCAATTTTCTCAATCAGAGGAGAACCCACCTAATATTTTGATGTTAAATGCTTCCATTTTAAATTTCATGAACATCAGAGCTCATTTGAAATATTAATTTAAACATTCAATTTTGCTCCTGGATGTAAAACATGTCACAAAAAAGTTTCAATTTTGTACAATCAAAGGTAAACACACCTAATATTTTGATGTCAAATGCTTCCACTTTATGTTTCATGAACATTGGAGCTCATTTGAAATATTAATTTAAACTTTCAATTTTGCTCAATCAGAGGAAAACCCACCTGATATTTTGATGTCAAATGCTTCTATTTTAATTTGGAAGGATCTGACGTCAAAATATTAATTTAAAGTTTCAAATATTAATGTAAAGTTTCTATTTTACACAATCAAAGGAAAACCCACCTAGTATTTGAATGTCAAATGCTTCCATTTTAAATATCACGAAGATCAGATCTCGTTTGAAATATTAATTTTAAGTTTCAATTTTGCTCAATCAGAGGAAAATCCACCTAATATTTTGATGTCAAATGCTTCTATTTTAAATTTCACGGAGATCTGAGCTCGTTTCAAATATTAATTCTGAGTTTCCATTTTACACATTCAGTGGAAAACCCACGTAATATTTTGATGTCAAATGCTTCCAATTTAAATTTCACAAAGATTGGAGCTCGTTTGAAATATTAATTTTAAGTTTCAATTCTCTCAATGATGCAGCAACTTTTGGAGGTCATAACTTTTGACTCAAATGTGGGTTTTGGCTGAAATTTTACGGGCAGATTCGTGAGCTAGATTTAATGGTAGACCCAATAGAGCTAGCTCTATTGGCGGTCATTTCGACATCTTTTCGGGAGCTTGAAGTTTCATCTTGACTTTCAAAATTAGCTTTTTCCTTTTCTTTCCAGTATTTTGAGTTTTGTTTTTTGTAATAAATGTGAAATCGTGTTTTTGATTTCGTGGATTAGTTTTCAATTCATCTTGCCTTACTTCATAGATTTTCTAGGGAAAAATCAATATTATTAGGATGAGTTTTAAAAGTTATTAAAAATGGAAAAAAACTATTTTTCCCAAAAATTTGCCAAATATGGTAATTTTCAAAATTGTATTAAGTAGGAGTTTTCTTTCATTGTAGAGGAGAGTAGTTGGATGCAGTTAATGAGAATTTGGAATTCTATCATTCTGGCATTGTGTTGTCTTTTTTTGTGAATTGTGTTTCTGAAGGTTTTGGTCTACATCACTCAATCAGAGGAAAACCCACCTAATATTTTGATGTCAAATGCTTCCATTTTAATTTTCATGAAGATCAGAGCTCATTCGAAATATTAATTTAAACATTCAATTTTGCTCCCAGACGTAAAATGTGTCACAAAAAAGTTTCAATTTTGCACAATCAGAAGTAAACCCACCTAATATTTTGATGTCTAATTCTTCCATTTTAAATTTCACGAACATCGGAGCTCGTTTGAAATAATAATTTAAACTTTAATTTTTTCTCAATCAGAGGAAAACCCACCTAATATTATGATGTAAAATGCTTCTATTTTAAATTGGAAGCATTTGACATCAAAATATTAATTTAAATTTTCAAATATAAATTTAAAGTTTTAGTTTTACACAATCAGAGGAAAACCCACCTAATATTTTAATGTCAAATGCTTCCATTTTAATTTTCACGAAGATTGGATCTCATTTGAAATATTAATTTAAAGTTACAATTTTGTTCAATCAGAGCAAAACCCACCTAATATTTTGATGTCAAATGCTTCTATTTTAAATTTCACGGAGATCCAAGCTTGTTTGAAATATTAATTTCAAGTTTCAATTTTACACAATCAGTGGAAAACCCACCTAAAATTTTG
>MU225614.1:253261-267260 GCA_018584345.1 Thuja plicata | reverse complement strand
CTTCCATTTTAAATTTCAAGAGCATCAGAGCTCATTTTAAATATTAATTTAAACTTTCAATTTTGCTCAATCAGAGGAAAACCCACCTAATATTTTGATGTCAAATGCTTCTATTTTAAATTAGAAGGATCTGACGTCAAAATATTAATTTAAAGTTTAAAATATTAATTTAAAGTTTCTATTTTACACAATCAGAGGAAAACTCACCTAATATTTTGATGGGAAATGCTTACATTTTAAATTTCACGAAGATCAGATATCGTTTGAAATATAAATTTAAAGTTTCAATTTTGCTCAATCAGATGAAAACCCACCTAATATTTTGATGTCAAATGCTTCTATTTTAAATTTTATGAAGATCCGATCTCATTTGAAATATTAATTTTGAGTTTCAATTTTACACAATCAGCGGAAAACACACCTAAAATTTTGATGTCAAATGCTTACAATTTAAATTTCACGAAGATCAGAGCTCGTTTGAAATATTAATTTAAAGTTTTGACATCTTTTCAACATCTTTTCGGGAGCCTGAAGTTTCATCTTGACCTTGAAAATTAGTTTTTTTCTTTTCTTTTTAGTTTTTTGAGTTTTGTTTTTTATAATAAATCTTAAATCATGTTTCTAATTTCGTGGACTAGTTGGCAATTCATCTTGCCTTAGTTCATAGATTTTCTAGGGAAAAATCAAGATTCTTAGGATTTGTTTTAAAAGTTACCAAAAATGGTAAAAACCTATTTTTCCCAAAAATTTGCCAAATATTATAATTTTTGAAATTGTAATAAGTAGGAGTTTTCATTCATTGTAGAGGAGAGTAGTTGGAAACAGTTAATGAGAATTCATAATTCTATCATTCTGGCGTTGTGTTGTCTTTTTTTGTGAAATGTGTTTCTGAAGGTTTTGGCCTACATCACTCAATTAGAGGAGAACCCACCTAATATTTTGATGTCAAATGCTTCCATTTTAAATTTCATGAAGATCAAATCTCATTTGAAACATTAATTTAAACATTTAATTTTGCTCCCAGACGTAAAATGTGTCACATAAAAGTTTCAATTTTGCACAATCAGAGGTAAACCCACCTAATCTTTTGATGTCAAATGCTTCCATTTTAAATTTCATGAACATCAGAGCTCATTTGAAATATTAATTTAAACTTTCATTTTTTCTCAATCGGAGGAAAACCCACCTAATATTATGATATCAAATGTTTCTATTTTAAATTGGAAGCATTTGACATCAAAATATTAATTTAAAGTTTCAAATATTAATTTAAAGTTTCAGTTTTACACAATCAGAGAAAAACCCACCTAATATTTTAATGTCAAATGCTTCCATTTTAAATTTCACAAAGGTCAGATCTCGTTTGAAATATTAATTTAAAGTTTCAGTTTTGCTCAATCAGAGCAAAACCCACCTAATATTTTGATGTCAAATGCTTCTATTTTAAATTTAACAGAGATCCAAGCTTGTTTGAAATATTAATTTCAAGTTTCAATTTTACACAATCAGTGGAAAACCCACCTAATATTTTAATGTCAAATGCTTCTAATTTAAATTTCACGAAGATCAGATGTCGTTTCAAATATTAATTTAAATTTTTAATTTTCTCAATTAGAGGAGAACCCACCTAATATTTTGATGTCAAATGCTTCCATTTTAAATTTCACAAAGATCGGAGCTTATTTGAAATATTGATTTAAACATTCAATTTTGCTCTCGGACATAAAACGTGTGAAAAAAAAGTTTCATTTTTGCAAAATCAGAGGTGAACCCACCTAATATTTTTATGTCCAATTCTTCCATTTTAAATTTCATCAACATCGGAGCACGTTTGAAATATTAATTTAAACTTTCAATTTTGCTCTATCAGAGGAAAACCCACCTAATATTATGATGTCAAATGCTTCTATTTTAAATTGAAAGCATTTGACATCAAAATATTAATTTAAAGTTTCAAATATTAATTTAAAGTCTTATTTCTAAACAATGAGGGGAAAACCCACCTAATATTTTAATGTCAAATGCTTCCATTTTAAATTTCACGAAGATCGGATCTCGTTTGAAATATTAATTTAAAGTTTCAATTTTGCTCAATCAGAGCAAAAGCCACCTAATATTTTGATGTCAAATGCTTCTATTTTAAATTTCATGGAGATCCGAGCTCATTGGAAATATTATTTTCAAGTTTCAATTTTATACAATCAATGGAAAACCCACCTAATATTTTGATGTCAAATGCTTCCAATTTAAATTTAATGAAGATCGGAGCTCGTTTGAAATATTATTTTCAATTTTCAATTTTCTCAATCAGAGGAGAACCCACCTAATATTTTGATGTCAAATGCTTCCATTTTAAATTACACAAAGATTGGAGCTCATTTAAAATATTAATTTAAACATTCAATTTTGCTCCCGGGCGTAAAATGTGTCACAAAAAAGTTTCAATTTTGCACAATAAGAGGTAAACCCAACTAATATTTTGATTTCAAATGCTTCCATTTTAAATGTCAGGAACATCGGAGCTCACTTGAAATATTAATTTAAAATTTTAATTTTTCTTATTCAGAGGAAAACCCACCTAATATTTTGATGTTAAATGCTTCTATTTTAAATTGGAAGCATTTGACATCAAAATATTAATTTAAAGTTTTAGTTTTACACAATCAAAGGAAAACCCACATAATATTTTAATGTCAAATGCTTTGATTTTAAATCTCATGAAGATTAGATCTCATTTGAAATATTAGTTTAAAGTTTCAATTTTGCTCAATCAGAGGAAAACCTAGCTAATATTTTGATGTCAAATGCTTCTATTTTAAATTTCACGGAGATCCGAGCTCATTTGAAATATTAATCTCAAGTTTCAATTTTACACAATCAGTGGAAAACCCACCTAATATTCTGATGTCAAATGCTTCCATTTTAAATTTCAAGAGAATCAACGCTCATTTTAAATATTAATTTAAACTTTCAATTTTGCTCAATTAGAGCAAAACCCACCTAATATTTTGATGTAAAATGCTTCTATTTTAAATTAGAAGCATTTGACATTAAAATATTAACTTAAAATTTCAAATATTAATTAAAATTTTTAGTTTTATAGAGTAAGAGGAAAACCCACATAATATTTTAATGTCAAATACTTCCATTTTAAATTTCATGAAGATCGGATCTCGTTTGAAATATTAATTTAAAGTTTCAATTTTGCTCAATCAGAGCAAAACCCACCTAATATTTTGATGTCAAATTTTTCTATTTTAAATTTCACAGAGATCCAAGCTTGTTTGAAATATTAATTTCAAGTTTTAATTTTACACAAACAATGAAAAACCCACCTAATATTTTGATGTCAAATGCTTCCAATTTAAATATCATGAAAATCGAAACTCGTTTGAAATATTAATTTAAACTTTTAATTTTCTCAATTAGAGGAGAACCCACCTAATATTTTGATGTCAGACGCTTCCATTTTAAATTTCACGAAGATCGGAGCTCATTTAAAATATTAATTTAAACATTCAATTTTGCTCCCAGACGTAAAACGTGTGACAAAAAAGATTTCATTTTCGCACAATCAGAGGTGAACCCACCTAATATTTTGATGTCAAATGCTTCCATTTTAAATTTCACCAACATCAGAGCGCATTTGAAATATTAATTTTAACTTCCAATTTTGCTCAATCAGAGCAAAACCCACCTAATGTTATGATGTCAAATGCTTCTATTTTAAATTGGAAGCATTCAACATCAAAATATTAATTTAAAGTTTCAAATATAAATTTAAAGTCTTATTTTTAAACAATGAGAGGAAAACCCACTTAATACTTTAATTTCAAATGCTTCCAATTTAAATTTCACGAAGATCCGATCTCGTTTGAAATATTAATTTAAAGTTTCAATTTTGCTCAATCGAAGGAAAACCCACCTAATATTTTGATGTCAAATGCTTCTATTTTAAATTTCATGAAGATCTGAGCTCATTTGAAATATTAATTTCAAGTTTCAATTTTACACAATCAGTGGAAAACCCACCTAATATTTTGATGTCAAATGCTTCCAATTTTAAATTTCACGAAGATCGGATCTCATTTTAAATATTAATTTAAAGTTTCAATTTTCTCAATCAGAGGTAAACCCACCTAATATTTTGATGTCAAATGCTTCCATTTTAAATTTCACCAACATCGGAGCTCATTTGAAATATTAATTTAAACTTTTAATTTTCCTCAATCAGAGGAAAACCCACCTAATATTTTGATGTCAAATGCTTCTATTTGTAATTTGAAGGATTTGAAATCAAAATATTAATTTAAAGTTTCAAATATTAATTTAAAGTTTCAGTTTTACACAATCAAAGGAAAACCCAATTAATATTTCAATGTCAAATGCTTCCATTTTAAATCTCACGAAAATCGGATCTCGTTTGAAATATTAGTTTAAAGTTTCAATTTTGCTCAATCAGAGGAAAAATCACCTAATGTTCTGATGTCAAATGCTTCTATTTTAAATTTCATGGTGATCGGAGCTCATTTGAAATATTAATTTCAAGTTTCAATTTTACACAATTAGTGGAAAACCCAGCCAATATTTTGATGTCAAATGCTTCCAATTTAAATTTCACAACGATCGGAACTCATTTGAAATATTAATTTAAAATTTCATTTTTCTCAATCAGTGGAGAACCCACCTAATATTTTAATGTCAAATGCTTCCATTTTAAATTTCATGAAGATCAGAGCTCATTTGAAATATTAATTTAAACATTCAATTTTTGTCCTAGACGTAAAATGTTTCAAAAAAAAGTTTCAATTTTGCACAATCAGAGGTAAACCCACCTAATTTTTTGATGTCAATTGCTTCCATTTTAAATTTAAAGAGCATTAGAGATCATTTTAAATATTAATTTCAACTTTTAATTTTGCTCAATCAGAGGAAAACCCACCTAATATTTTGATGTCAAATGCTTCTATTTTAAATTAGAAGCATCTAACATCAAAATATTAACTTAAAGTTTCAAATATTAATGTAAAGTTTCAATTTTATAGAGTAAGAGGAAAACCCACCTAATATTTAAATGCCAAATACTTCCATTTTAAATTTCATGAAGATCTGATCTCGTTTGAAATATTAATTTAAAGTTTCAATTTTTCTCAATCAGAGAAAAACCCACCTAATATTTTAATGTCGAATGTTTCTATTTTAAATTTCATGGAGTTCTGAGCTTGTTTGAAATATTAATTTCAAGTTTCAAATTTACACAATCAGTGGAAAACCCACCTAATATTTTGATGTCAAATGCTTCCAATTTAAATTTCATGAAGATCGGAGCTCGTTTGAAATATTAATTTAAAGTTTTAATTTTCACAATTATAGGAGAACCCACCTAATATTTTGATGTGAAATGCTTCCATTTTAAATTTCACAAAGATCATAGCTCATTTGAAATATTAATTTAAACATTCAATTTTGCTCCTGGGCGTAAAACGTGTCACAAAAAAGTTTCAATTTTGCACAATCAGAGGTAAACCCACCTAACATTTTGATTTCAAATGCTTCCATTTTAAATTTCATGAACATCGGAGCTCATTTGAAATATTAATTTAAAATTTTAATTTTACTCAATCAGAGGAAAACCCACCTAATATTTTGATGTCAAATACTTCTATTTTAAATTGGAAGCATTTGACATTAAAATATTAATTTAAAGTTTCAAATATTAATTTAAAGTTTTAGTTTTACACAATCAGGGGAAAACCCATATAATATTTTAATGTCAAATGCTTCCATTTTAAATCTCATGAAGATCGGATCTTGTTTGGAATATTAGTTTAAAGTTTCAAATTTGCTCAATCAGACAAAAACCCACCTAATATTTTGATTTCAAATGCTTCTATTTTAAATTTCACGGAGATCCAAGCTCATTTGAAATATTAATTTCAAGTTTCAATTTTACACAATCAGTGGAAAACCCACCTAATATTTTGATGTCAAATGCTTCCAATTCAAATTTCACAAAGATTCGAGGTCATTTGAAATATTAATTTAAAGTTTCAATTTTCTGAATTAGAGGAGAACCCACCTAATATTTTGATGTCAAATGCTTCCTTTTTAAATTTTACGAAGATCAGAGCTCATTTGAAATATTAATTTAAACATTCAATTTTTTTTCCAGACGTAAAACGTGTCAAAAAAAAGTTTCAATTTTGCACAATCAGAGGTAAACCCGCCTAATATTTTGATGTCAAATGCTTCCATTTAAAATTTCAAGAGCATCAGAGCTCGTTTTAAATATTAATTTAAACTTTCAATTTTGCTCAATCAGAGGAAAACCCACCTAATATTTTGATGTCAAGTGCTTCTATTTTAAAATTCATGGAGATCCGAGCTCGTTTGAAATATTAATTTCAAGTTTCAATTTTACACAATTAGTGAAAAACCCACATAATATTTTGATGTCAAATGCTTCCAATTTAAATTTCATGAAGATCGGAGCTCGTTTGAAATATTAATTTAATGTTTAAATTTTCTCAATCAGAGGAGAACCCACCTAATATTTTGATGTCAAATGCTTCCATTTTAAATTTCACAAAGATTGGAACTCATTTGAAATATTAATTTAAACATTCAATTTTGGTCCTAGACGTAAAACGTGTAACAAAAAGTTTCAATTTTGCACAATCAGAGGTAAACCCACCTAATATTTTGATGTCAAATGCTTCCATTTTAAGTTTCACAAACATCAGAGCTCGTTTGAAATATTAATTTAAACTTTCAATTTTGCTCAATCAGAGGAAAACCAACCTAATATTTTTATGTCAAATGTTTCTATTTGAAATTGGAAGGATCTGACTTCAAAATATTAATTTAAAGTTTCAAATTTAATTTAAAGTTTCTTTTTTACACAATCAGAGGAAAACCCACTTAATATTTTAATGTCAAATGCTTCCATTTTAAATTTCACAAAGATCAGATCTCGTTTGAAATATTAATTTAAAGTTTCAATTTTGGTCAATTAGAGGAAAACCCACCTAATATATTGATGTCAAATGCTTCTATTTTAAATTTCACAGAGATCTTAGCTCCTTTGAAATATTAATTCTGAGTTTTGATTTTGCACAATCAGTGGAAAACCCACCTAATATTTTGATGTCAAATGCTTCCATTTTAAATTTCACGAAGATCGGAGCTCATTTGAAATATTAATTTAAACATTCAATTTTGCTCCCGTATGTAAAACTTGTCACAAAAAATTTTCAATTTTGCACAATCAGAGGTAAACCCACCTAATATTTTGATGTCAAATGCTTCCATTTTAAATTTCACGAACATAGGAGCTTGTTTGAAATATTAATTGAAACTTTCATTTTTGCTCAATCAGAGGAAAACCCACCTAATATTATGATGTCAAATGCTTCTATTTTCAATTGGAAGCATTTGACATCAAAACATTAATTTAAAGTTTCAAATGTTAATTTAAAGTTTCAGTTTTAGAAAATCAGAGTAAAACCCACCTAATATTTTAATGTCAAATGCTTCCATTTTGAATTTCACGAAGATCGAATCTCGTTTGAAATATTAATGTAAAGTTTCCATTTTGCTCAATCAGAGAAAAACCTACAAAATATTTTGATGTCAAATGCTTCCATTTTAAATTTCACGGAGATCCAAACTTATTTGAAATATTAATTTCAAGTTTCAATTTTACACAATCAGTGGAAAACCTGCCTAATATTTTGATGTCAAATGCTTCCAATTTAAAATTCATGAAGATCGCAGCTTGTTTGAAATATTAATTTAAAGTTTTAATTTTCTCAATTAGAGGAGAACCCACCTAATATTTTCATGTCAAATGCTTCCATTTTAAATTTCAAGAAGATTGGAGCTCATTTGAAATATTAATTCAAACATTCAATTTTGTTTCCGGACGTAAAATGTGTGACAAAAAAGTTTCATTTTCGCACAATCAGAGGTGAACCCACTTAATATTTTGATGTCAAATACTTCCATTTTAAATTTCATGAACATCGAAGCTCGTTTGAAATATTAATTTAAAGTTTCAATTTTGCTCAATCAGAGGAAAACCCACCTAATATTTTGATGTCAAATGCTTCTATTTTAAATTTTCATGGAGATCCAAGTTTGTTTGAAATATTAATTTCAAGTTTAAATTTTACACAATCAGTGGAAAACTCACCTAATATTTTGATGTCAAATGCTTCCAATTTAAATTTCACGAAGATTGGAGCTCATTTGAAATATTAATTTAAAGTTTCAATTTTCTCAGTCAAAGAAGAACCCACCTAATATTTTCATGTAAAATGCTTCCATTTTAAATTTCATGAAGATCCGAGCTGATTTGAAATATTAATTTAAACATTCAATTTTGCTCCCAAGCGTAAAATGTGTCACAAAAAAGTTTCAATTTTTCATAATCAGACGTAAACCCACCTAATATTCTGATGTCAAATGCTTCCATTTTAAACTTCACGAACATCGGAGCTCATTTGAAATATTAATTTAAACTTTTAATTTTGCTCAATTAGAGGAAAACCCACCTAATATTTTGATGACAAATGCTTCTATTTTAAATTGGAAGCATTTGACATCAAAATATTAATTTAAAGTTTCAAATATTAATTTAAGGTTTCAGATTTACACAATCAGAGGAAAACCCACATAATATTTTTGATTTCAAATGCTTCTATTTTAAATTGGAAGCATTTGACATCAAAATATTATTTTAAAGTTTCTAATATTTATTTAAAGTCTTATTTTTAAACAATGAGAGGAAATCCCACCTAATATTTTAATGTCAAATGCTTCCATTTTAAATTTCACGAAGATCGGATCTCATTTGAAATATTAATTTAATGTTTCAATTTTGCTCAATCAGAGGAAAACCCACCTAATATTTTGATATCAAATGCTTCTATTTTAAATTTTATGGAGATCCGAACTCGTTTGAAATATTAATTTCAAGTTTCAATTTTACACAATCAGTGGAAAACCCACCTAATATTTTGATGTCAAATGCCACCAATTTCAATTTCTCAAAGATCAGAGCTCGTTTGAAATATTAATTTAAAATTTCAATTTTCTCAATTAGAGGAGAACCCACCTAATATTTTGATGTCAAATACTTCCATTTTTAATTTCACAAAAATCATAGCTCATTTGAAATATTAATTTAAACATTCAATTTTTCTCCCAGACATAAAACGTGTCAAAATTTTTTTTCAATTTTGCACAGTCAGAGGTAAACCCACCTAATATTTTGATGTCAAATGCTTCCAATTTAAATTTCACGAAGATCAAAGCTTGTTTGAAATATTAATTTAAAGTTTTCATTTTCTCAATTAGTGGAGAACCCACCTAATATTTTGATGTCAAATGCTTCCATTTTAAATTTCATGAAGATGAGAGCTCGTTTGAAATATTCATTTAAACATTCAATTTATCTCCCTGACGTAAAATGTGTCACATAAAAGTTTCAATTTTGCATAATCAGAGGTGAACCTACCTAATATTTTGATGTCAAATGCTTCCATTTTAAATTTCACAAACATCGGAGCTCATTTGAAATATTAATTTAAACTTTCAATTTTGCTCAATCAGAGGAAAACCCACCTAATATTTTGATGTCAAATGCTTCTATTTTAAATTAGAAGCATCTGACATCAAAATATTAACTTAAAGTTTCAAATATTAATTTAAAATTTTAGTTTTATAGAGTAAGAGGAAAACCCACCTAATATTTTAATGTCAAATGCTTGCATTTTAAATTTCACGAAGATCGGATCTCGTTTGAAACATTAATTTAAAGTTTCAATTTTGCTCAATCAGAGAAAAATCCACCTAATATTTTGATGTCAAATGCTTCTATTTTAAATTTCATAGAGATCAGAGCTCATTGGGAATATTAATTTCAAGTTTCAATTTTACACAATCAAAGGAAAACCCATCTAATATTTTTATGTCAAATGCTTCCAATTTAAATTTTACGAAGATCGGAGCTCGTTTGAAATATTAATTTAATGTTTCAATTTTCTCAATCAGAGGAGAACCCACCTAATATTTTGATTTCAAATGGTTCCATTTTAAATTTCATGAAGATCGAAGCTCATTTGAAATATTAATTTAAACATTCAATTTTGCTCTTGGACGTAAAACGTGTCACAAAAAAGTTTCAATTTTGCACAATCAGAGGTAAACCCACCTAATAAATTAATGTCAAATGCTTCCATTTTAAGTTTCATGAACATCGGAGCTCGTTTGAAATATTAATTTAAACTTTCAATTTTGCTCAATCAGAGGAAAACCCACCTAATATTTTGATGTCAAATGCTTCTATTTTCAATTGGAAGGATCTGACGTCAAAATATTAATTTAAATTTTTAAATATTAATTGAAACTTTCTCTTTTACACAATAAGAGGAAAAACCACCTAATATTTTAATGTTAAATGCTTTGATTTTAAATTTCACAAAGATCAGATCTCGTTTGAAATATTAATTGAAAGTTTCAATTTTGCTCAATCAGAGGAAAACCCACCTAATATTTTGATGTCAAATGCTTCTATTTTAAATTTCATGAAGATTCGAGCTCATTTGAAATATTAATTCTAAGTTCCAATTTTACACAATCAGTGGAAAACCCACCTAATATTTTGATGTCAAATGCTTCCAATTTAAATTTCATGAAGATTGGAGCTTGTTTGAAATATTAATTTAAAGTTTCAATTCTCTCAATGATGCAGCAACTTTCAGAGGTCATAACTTTTGACTCGGATGTGGGTTTTGGCTGAAAATTTACGGGCGGTTTTGTGAGTTAGATTTAATGGAAGACCCAATAGAGCAAGCTCTGTTCGCGGTCATTTTGACATCTTTTTGGGAGCCTAAATTTTGATCTTGACCTTTAAAATTAGCTTTTTTCTTTTCTTTCCAGTTTTTTTAGTTTTGTTTTTTGTAAGAAATCTGAATTTGTGTTTTTGATTTCGTGGATTAGTTGACAATTCATCTTGCCTTAGTTCATAGATTTTCTAGGGAAAAATCAAGATTCTTAGGATGAGTTTTAAAGGTTACCAAAAATGGAAAAAACCTATTTTTCCCAAAAATTTGGCAAATATGGTAATTTTCCAAATCGTAATAAGTAGGAGTTTTCTTTCATTGTAGAGAAGAGTAGTTGGACGCAGTGAATGAGAATTTGGAATTCTAGCTTTCTGGCATTGTGTTGTCTTTTTTTATGAATTGTGTTTCTGAAGGTTTTGTGCTACATCAGTCAATCAGAGTAGAACCCACCTAATATTTTTATGTCAAATGCTTCCATTTTAAATTTCACAAAAATCAGAGCTCTTTTGAATTATTAATTTAAACATTCAATTTTGCTCCCAGACGTAAAACATGTCACAAAAAATTTTAAATTTTGCACAATCAGAGGTAAACCCACCTAATATTTTGATGTCAAATACTTCCATTTTAAATTTCATGAACATCGGAGCTCGTTTGAAATATCAATTTAAACTTTTATTTTTGCTCAATCAGAGGAAAACCCACCTAATATTATGATGTCAGATGCTTCTATTTTAAATTGGAAGCATTTACCATCAAAATATTAATTTAAAGTTTCAAATATTAATTTAAAGTCTTATTTTTAAACAATCAGAGGAAAACCCACCTAATATTTTAATGTCAAATGCTTCCATTTTAAATTTCACGAAGATCGAATCTCGTTTGAAATATTAATTTAAAGTTTCAATTTTGCTCAATCAGAGGAAAACCCACCTAATATTTTGATGTCAAATGCTTTTATTTTAAATTTCATGGAGATCTGAGCTCATTTGAAATATTAATTTCAAGTTTCAATTTCACACAATCAGTGGAAAACCCACCTAATATTTTAATGTCAAATGCTTGCAATTTAAATTTCACGAAGATCGGAGCTTGTTTGAAATATTAATTTAAAGTTTCAATTTTCTCAATCAGAGGAGAACCCACCTAATATTTTGATGTCAAATGCTTCTATTTTAAATTTCATGAAGATCAGAGCTCATTTGAAATATTAATTTAAATATTCAATTTTGCTCCCGGGCGTAAAACGTGTCACAAAAAAGTTTCAATTTTGCACAATAAGAGGTAAACCCACCTAATATTTTGATGTTAAATGCTTCCATTTTAAATCTCACGAACATCAGAGCTCATTTGAAATATTAATTTAAACTATTAATTTTGCTCAAATAGAGGAAAACCCACCTAATATTTTGATGTCAAATGCTTCTATTTTAAACTGGAAGCATTTGACATCAAAATATTAATTTTAAGTTTCAAATATCAATTTTAAGTTTCAGTTTTACACAATCAGAGGAAAACCCACATAATATTTTAATGTCAAATGCTTCCATTTTAAACCTCATGAAGATCATATCTCGTTTGAAATATTAGTTTAAAGTTTCAATTTTGCTCAATCAGAGGAAAACCCACCTAATATTTTAATGTCAAATGCTTCCATTTAAAATTTCATGAAGATCGGATCTCGTTTCAAATATTAATTTAAAGTTTCAATTTTTCTCAATCAGAGGAGAGCCCACCTAATATTTTGATGTCAAATGCTTCCATTTTAAATTTCATGGAGATCTGAGCTCGTTTGAAATATTAATTTCAAGTTTCAATTTTACACAATCAGTTGAAAAGCCACCTAATATTTTGATGTCAAATGCTTCCAATATAAATTTTACAAAGATCGGAGCTCATTTGAAATATTAATTTAAAGTTTCAATTTTCTCAATTACAGGAGAACCCACCTAATATTTTGATGTCAAATGCTTCTATTTTAAATTTCACGAAGATCGGAGCTAATTTGAAATATTAATTTAAACATTCAATTTTTCTCCCAGACGTAAAATGTATCAGAAAAAAGCTTCAATTTTGCACAATCAGAGGTAAACCCACCTAATATTTTGGTGTCAAATGCTTCCATTTTAAATTTCAAGAGCATCAGAGCTCATTTTAAATATTAATTTAAACTTTCAATTTTGCTCAATCAGAGGAAAACCCACCTAATATTTTGATGTCAAATGCTTCTATTTAAATTAGAAGCATCTGACATGAAAATATTAACTTAAAGTTTTAAATATTAATTTAAAGTTTCAGTTTTATAGAGTAAGAGGAAAACCCACCTAATATTTTATTGTCAAATGCTTCCATTTTAAATTTCATGAAGATCGGATCTCGTTTGAAATATTAATTTAAAGTTTCAATTTTTCTCAATCAGAGCAAAACCCACCTAATATTTTGATGTCAAGTGCTTCTATGTTAAATTTCATGGAGATTAGAGCTCATTTGAAATATTAATTTCAAGTTTCAATTTTATACAATCAGTGGAAAATCGACCTAATATTTTGATGGCAAATGCTTCCAATTTAAATTTCACGAAGATCGGAGCTTGTTTGAAATATTAATTTAATGTTTCAATTTTCTCAATCAGAGGAGAACCCACCTAATATTTTGATGTCAAATTCTTCCATTTTAAATTTCACAAAGATGGGAGCTCATTTGAAATATTAATTTAAACATTCAATTTTGCTCCCAGACGTAAAATGTATAACAAAAAAAGTTTCAATTTCGCACAATTAGAGGTAAACCCACCTAATATTTTGATGTCAAATGCTTCCTTTTTAAGTTTCACGAACATCGAAGATCATTTGAAATATTAATTTAAACTTTCAATTTTGCTTAATCAGAGAAAAACCCACCTAATATTTTGATGTCAAATGCTTCTATTTTAAATTGGAAGGATCTGACGTCAAAATATTAATTTAAATTTTCAAATATTAATTTAAAGCTTTTGTTTTACACAATCAGAGGAAAACCCACCTAGTATTTTAATGTCAAATGCTTCCATTTTAAATTTCATGAAGATCAGATCTCGTTTGAAATATTAATTTAAAGTTTCAATTTTTCTCAATTAGAGGAAAACCCACCTAATATTTTGATGTCAAATGCTT
>MU225614.1:197877-219870 GCA_018584345.1 Thuja plicata | reverse complement strand
TTTGATGTCAAATGCTTCTATTTTAAATTTCATGGAGATCCAAGCTCGTTTGAAATATTAATTTCAAGTTTCAATTTTACACAATCAGTGGAAAACCCACCTAATATTTTGATGTCAAATGCTTCCATTTTAAATTTCATGAAGATCAAAGCTTGTTTGAAATATTAATTTAAAGTTTCAATTTTTCTCAATCAGTGGAAAACCCACCTAATATTTGATGTCAAATGCTTCTATTTTAAATTTTACGAAGGTCCGAGCTTGTTTGAAATATTAATTCCAAATTTCAATTTTACACAATCAGTGAAAAACCCACCTAATATTTTGATTTGAAATTCTTCCATTTTAAATTTCACGAAGATCGGAGCTCGTTTGAAATATTAATTTAAAGTTTCAATTCTCTTAATGATGCAGCAACTTCCAGAGGTCATAACTTTTGACTCGGATGTGGGTTTTGGCTGAAATTTTACGGCCACATTCATGAGCTAGATTTAATGGTAGACCCAACAGAGATAGCTCTGTTGGCGGTTGTTTTGACATCTTTTTAGGAGCCTGAAGTTTCATATTGACCTTCAAAATTAGCTTTTTTTCTTTTCTTTCCCATTTTTTGAGTTTTGTTTTTTGTAATAAATCTGAAATCGTGTTTCTGATTTCGTGGATTAGTTGGAAATTCATCTTGCCTTAGTTCATAGATTTTCTAAGGAAAAATCAAGATTTTTAGGATGAGTTTTAAAAGTTACCAAAAATGCAAAAACACTATTTTTCACAAAAATTTGCCAAATATGGTAATTTTCAAAATTGTAATAAGTAGGAGTTTTCTTTTATTGTAGAGGAGAGTAGTTGGACACAGTTAATGAGAATTTGGAATTCTATCATTATGGCATTGTGTTGTCTTTTTTTTTGAATTATGTTTCTGAAGGTTTTGGGCTACATCACTCAATCAGAGGAGAACCCACCTAATATTTCGATGTTAAATGTTTCCATTTTAAATATCACGAAGATTGGAGCTCATTTGAAATATTAATTTAAACATTCAATTTTGCTCTCAGACGTAAAATGTGTCACAAAAAAGTTTCAATTTTGCACAATCAGAGGTAAACCCACCTAATATTTTGATGTCAAATGCTTCCATTTTAAATTTCATGAACATTGGACCTCGTTTGAAATATTAATTTAAAATTTCATTCTTGCTTAATCAGAGGAAAACCCACCTAATATTATGATGTCAAATGCTTCTATTTTAAATTGGAAGCATTTGACATTAAAATATTAATTTAAAGCTTCAAATATTAATTTAAAGTTTCAATTTTACACAATCAGAGGAAAAGCCACCTAATATTTTAATGTCAAATGCTTCCATTTTAAACTTCACAAAGATCAGATCTCATTTGAAATATTAATTTAAAGTTTTATTTTTGCTCAATCAGAGCAAAACCCACCTAATATTTTGATGTCCAATGCTTCTATTTTAAATTTCATGGAGATCCAAGCTTGTTTGAAATATTAATTTCAAGTTTTAGTTTTACACAATCAGTGGAAAACCCACCTAATATTTTGATGTCAAATGCTTCCAATTTGAATTTCACAAAGATCGAAGCTCATTTGAATTATTAATTTAAAGTTTTAATTTTCTCAATTAGAGGAGAATCCACCAAATATTTTGATGTCAAATGCTTCCATTTTAAATTTCATGAAGATCAGAGCTCATTTGAAATATTAATTTAAACATTCAATTTTGCTCTCGGACGTAAAATATGTTACAAAAAAGTTTCATTTTTGGACAATCAGAGGTGAACCCACCTAATATTTTGATGTCAAATGCTTCCATTTTAAATTTCACAAACATCGGAGCTCGTTTGAAATATTAATTTAAACTTTCAATTTTGCTCAATCAGAGGAAAACCCGCCTAATATCATGATGTCAAATGCTTCTATTTTAAATTGGAAGCAATTGACATCAAAATATTAATTTAAAGTTTCAAATATTAATTTAAAGTCTTATTTTTAAACAATGAGAGGAAAACCCACCTAATATTTTAATGTCAAATGCTTCCATTTTGAATTTCATGAAGATCGGATCTCATTTGAAATATTAATTTAAAATTTCAATTTTTCTCAATCAAAGGAAAACCCACGTAATATTTTTATGTCAAACGCTTCTATTTTGAATTTCATGGAGATCTGAGCTCATTTGAAATATTAATTTCAAGTTTCAATTTTACACAATTAGTGGAAAACCCACCTAATATTTTGATGTCAAATGCTTCCAATTTAAATTTCACGAAGATCGGAGCTCGTTTGAAATAGTAATTTAAAGTTTCAATTTTCTCAATCAGAGGAGAACCCACCTAATATTTTGATGTTAAATGCTTCAATTTTAAATTTCACGAAGATTAGAGCTCATTTGAAATATTAATTTAAACATTCAATTTTGCTCCCGTGTGTAAAATGTGTCACAAAAAAGTTTCAATTTTGCACAATCAGAGGTAAACTCACCTAATATTTTGATGTCAAATGCTTCTAGTTTAAATTTCATGAACATCGGAGCGCATTTGAAATATTAATTTAAACATTTAATTTTTCTCAATCAAAGGAAAACCCACCTAATATTTAGATGTCAAATGCTTCTATTTTAAATTGGAAGCATTTGACATCAAAATATTAATTTAAAGTTTCAGTTTTACACAATCAGAGGGAAACCCACATAATATTTTAATGTCAAATGCTTCCACTTTAGATCTCAGGAAGATCAGATCTCGTTTGAAATATTAGTTTAAAGTTTCAATTTTTCTCAATCAGAGGAAAACCCACCTAATATTTTGATGTCAAATGCTTCTATTTTAAATTTCAAAAAGATCTGAGCTCATTTGATCTATTAATTTCAAATTTCAATTTTACACAATCAGTGGAAAACCCACCTAATATTTTCATGTCAAATGCTTCCAATTTAAATTTCACAAAGATCGGAGCTCATTTGAAATATTAATTTAAATTTTCAATTTTCTCAATCAAAGGAGAACCCACCCAATATTTTGATGTCAAATGCTTCCATGTTAAATTTCACGAAGATCGGAGCTCATTTGAAATATTAATTTAAACATTCAATTTTTGTCCTAGACGTAAAATGTGTCAAAAAAAAGTTTCAATTTTGCACAATTAGAGGTAAACCCACCTAATATTTTGATGTCAAATGCTTCCATTTTAAATTTCATGAAGATTGGAGATCATTTGAAATATTAATTTAAACATTCAATTTTGCTCCCAGAGGTAAAACGTGTCACAAAAAATCTTCAATTTTGCACAATCAAAGGTAAACCCACCTTATATTTTGATGTCAAATGCTTCCATTTTAAGTTTCACAAACATTGGAGCTTGTTTGAAATATTAATTTAAACTTTCAATTTTGCTCAATCAGAGGAAAACCAACCTAATATTTTGATGTCAAATGCTTCTATTTTAAATTGGAAGGATCTGACGTCAAAATATTAATTTAAAGTTTCTATTTTACACAAGAAAAGAAAAACCCACCTAATATTTTAATGTCAAACGCTTCCATTTTAAATTTCATGAAGATCAGATCTCATTTGAAATATTAATTTAAAGTTTCAATTTTGCTCAATTAGAGGAAAACCCACCTAATATTTTGATGTCAAATGCTTCTATTTTAAATTTCATGGAGATCTGAGCTCGTTTGAAATATTAATTCCGAGTTTCAAATTTACACAATCAGTGGAAAACCCACATAATATTTTGATGTCAAATGCTTCCAATTTAAATTTCATGAAGATCAGAGCTTGTTTGAAATATTAATTTAAATTTTCAATTCTCTCAATGATGCTGCAACTTCTGGAGGTCATAACTTTTGACTCAAATGTGGGTTTCGGCTGAAATTTTATGGGTGGATTCGTGAGCTAGATTTAATGGTAGAACCCACCTAATATTTTGATGTCAAATGCTTCAATTTTAAATTTTAGGAAGATCAGATCTCATTTGAAATATTAATTTAAAGTTTCAATTTTGCTCAATCAGAGAAAAACCCACCTAATATTTTGATGTCAAATGCTTCTATTTTAAATTTTACAGAGATCCGAGCTTGTTTGAAAGATTAATTTCAAGTTTCAATTTTACGGAGATCCGAGCTTGTTTGAAGATCGGAGCTCATTTGAAATGTTAATTTAAAGTTTTAATTTTCTCAATTAGAGGAGAACCCATCTAATATTTTAAAGTCAAATGCTTCCATTCTAAATTTCATGAAGATTGGATCTCATTTGAAATATTAATTTAAAGTTTCAGTTTTGCTCAATCGGAGGAAAACCCACCTAATATTTTGATGTCAAATGCTTCTATTTTAAATTTTATGGAGATCTAAACTCATTTGAAATATTAATTTCAAGTTTCAATTTTACACAATCAGTGGAAAACCCACCTAATATTTTGATGTCAAATGCTTCCAATTTAAATTTCACAAACATCGGAGCTCGTTTGAAATATTGATTTAAAGTTTTAATTTTCTCAATTAGAGGAGAACCCACTAAATATTTTGATGTCAAATCCTTCCATTTTAAATTTCATGAAGATCGGAGCTCATTTGAAATATTAATTTAAACATTCAATTTTGCTCCCGGACGTAAAATGTGTCACAAAAAAGTTTCAATTTTGCACAATCAGAGGTAAACCCACCTAATATTTTGATGTCAAATGCTTCCATTTTAAATTTCATGAACATCGGAGCTCATTTGAAAATATCATTTTAACTTTCATTTTTTTGTTAATCAGAGGAAAACCCACCTAATATTATGATGTCAAATGCTTCTATTTTAAATTGGAAGCATTTGTCATCAAAATATTAATTTAAAGTTTCAAATATTAATTTAAAGTTTCAATTTTACACAATCAGAGGAAATTCCACCTAATATTTTAATGTCAAATGCTTCCATTTTAAATTTCACGAAGATCGGATTTGGTTTGAAATATTAATTTAAAGTTTCAATTTTGCTCAATCAGAGCAAAACCCACCTAAAATTTTGATGTCAAATGCTTCTATTTTAAATTTCATGGAGATCCGAGCTTGTTTCAAATATTAATTTCAAGTTTCCATTTTACACAATCAGTGGAAAACCCACCTAATATTTTAATGTCAAATGCTTCCAATTTAAATTTCACGAAGATCGGAGCTCGTTTGAAATATTAATTTAAAGTTTTAATTTTCTCAATTAGAGGAGAACCCACCTAATATTTTGATGTCAAATGCTTCCATTTTAAATTTCACGAAGATCGGTGCTCATTTGAAATATTAATTTAAACATTCAATTTTACTACCGGACTTAAAAAATGTGACAAAAAGGTTTCATTTTTGCACAATCAGAGGTGAACCCACGTAATATTTTGATTTCAAATGCTTCCATTTTAAATTTCACAAACATCAGAGCTCATTTGAAATATTAATTTAAACTTTCAATTTTGCTCAATCAGAGGAAAACCCACCTAATATTATGATATCAAATGTTTCTATTTTAAATTGGAAGCATTTGACATCAAAATATTAATTTAAACTTTTAAATATTAATTTAAATTCTTATTTTTAAACAATGAGAGGAAAACCCGCCTAATATTTTAATGTCAAATGCTTTACTTTTAAATTTCACGAAGATCGGATCTTGTTTGAAATATTAATTTAAAGTTTCAATTTTGCTCAATCAAAGGAAAACCCACCTAATATTTTGATGTCAAATGCTTTTATTTTTAATTTCATGGTGATCCGAGCTCGTTTGAAATATTAATTTCAAGTTTCAATTTTACACAATCAGTGGAAAACCCGCCTAATATTTTCATGTCAAATGCTTCCAATTTAAATTTCACGAAGATCGGAGCTCATTTGAAATATTAATTTAAAGTTTCAAATTTCTTAATCAGAGGAGAACCCACCTAATATTTTGATGTCAAATACTTCTATTTTAAATTTCACAAAGATCGGAGCTCATTTGAAATATTAATTTAAACATTCAATTTTGCTCCCGCGCATAAAATGTGTCACAAAAAAGTTTCAATTTTGCACAATTGGAGGTAAACCCACCTAATATTTTGATGTCAAATGCTTCCATTTTAAATTTCATAAACATCGGAGCTCATTTGAAATATTAATTTAAACTTTTAATTTTGCTCAATCAAAGGAAAACCCTCCTAATATTTTGATGTCAAATGCATATATTTTAAATTGGAAGCATTTGACATCAAAATATTAATTCAAAGTTCAAATATTAATTTAAAGTTTCATTTTTACACAATCAGAGGAAAAACCACATAATATTTTAATGTCAAATGCTTCCATTTTAAATTTCACGAAGATCGGATCTCGTTTGAAATATTAATTTAAAGTTTTAATTTTGCTCAACCAGAGCAAAACCCACCTAAAATTTTGATGTCAAATGCTTCTATTTTAAATTTCATGGAGATCCGAGCTTGTCTGAAATATTAATTTCAACTTTCTATTTTACACAATCAGTGGAAAACCCACCTAATATTTTGATGTCAAATGCTTCCAATTTAAATTTTACGAAGATCAGAGCTCATTTGAAATATTAATTTAATGTTTAAATTTTCATAATCAGAGGAGAACCCACCTAATACTTTGATGTCAAATGCTTCTATTTTAAATTGGAAGGACCTAACGTCAAAATATTAATTTAAAGTTTCAATTTTACACAATCAGAGAAAAACCCACCTAATATTTTAATGTCAAATGCTTCCATTTTAAATTTCATGAAGATCAGATCTCGTTTGAAATATTAATTTAAAGTTTCAATTTTGCTTAATCAGACGAAAGCTCACCTCATATTTTGATGTCAAATGCTTCTATTTTAATTTTCACAGAGATCCGAGCTCATTTGAAATATTAATTCTGAGTTTCAATTTTACACAATCAGTGGAAACCCCACCTAATATTTTGATGTGAAATTCTTCCAATTTAAATTTCCTGAAGATCAGAGCTCGTTTGAAATATTAATTTAAAGTTTCAATTCTCTTAATCATGCAGCAACTTCCGGAGGTCATAACTTTTGACTCAGATGTGGGTTTTGGCTGAAATTTTACGGGCGAATTCATGAGCTAGATTTATTGGTAGGCCAAACAGAGCTAGCTCTTTTGGCAGTCGTAAAATATTCAATTTTTCTCCCAGAAGTAAAATGTGTCACAAAAAAGTTTCAATTTTGCACAATCAGAGGAAAACCCACCTAATCTTTTGATGTCAAATGCTTCCATTTTAAATTTCACGAACATGGGAGCTCATTTGAAATATTAATTTAAACTTTCATTTTTGCCCAATCAGAGGAAAACCCACCTAATATTATGATGTCAAATGCTTCTATTTTAAATTGCAAGCATTTGACATCAAAATATTAATTTAAAGTTTCAAATATTAATTTAAGGTTTCAGTTTTACACAATCAGAGGGAAACCCACCTAATATTTTAATTTCAAATACTTCCATTTTAAATTTCATGAAGATCAGATCTTGGTTGAAATATTAATTTAAAGTTTCAATTTTGCTCAATCAGAGCAAAAGCCACCTACTATTTTGATATCAAATGCTTCTATTTTAAATTACACGGAGATACGAGCTTGTTTGAAATATTAATTTCAAGTTTCAATTTTACACAATCAGTGGTAAACCCACCTAATGTTTTAATGTCAAATGCTTCCAATTTGAATTTCACAAAGATTAAAGGTTTAAAATATTAATTTGAAGTTTTAATTTTTTCAATTAGGGGAGAACCCACCTAATACTTTGATGTCAAATGCTTCCATTTTAAATTTTATGAAGATCGGAGCTCATTTCAAATATTAATTTAAATATTCAATTTTGCTCCTGGACGTAAAACGTGTGACAAAAATGTTTCATTTTTGCACAATCAGAGGTGAACCCACCTAATATTTTGATGTCAAACGCTTCCATTTTAAATTTCACAAATGTCAGAGCTCATTTGAAATATTAATTTAAACTTTCAATTTTGCTCAATCAGAGGAAAACCCACCTAATATTATGATGTCAAATGCTTCTATTTTAAATTGGAAGCATTTGACATCAAAATATTAATTTAATGTTTTATTTTTAAACAATGAGGAAAACCCACCTAATATTTTAATTTTAAATGCTTCCATTTTAAATTTCATGAAGATCAAAGATCATTTGAAATATTAATTTAAACATTTAATTTTTCTCCCTGACGTAAAACGTGTCAAAAAAAAGTTTCAATTTTGCACAATTAGAGGTAAACCCACCTAATATTTTTTTGTCAAATGCTTCCATTTTAAATTTCAAGAGCATCAGAGCTCATTTTAAATATTAATTTAAACTTTAAATTTTGCTCAATCAAAGGAAAACCCACCTAATATTTTTATGTCATATGCTTCTATTTTAAATTAGAAGCATCTAACATCAAAATATTAACTTAAAGTTTCAAATATCAATTTAAAGTTTGAGTTTATAGAGTAAGAAGAAAACCTGCCTAATATTTCAATGTCAAATGCTTCCATTTTAAATTTCACAAAGACTGGATCTCGTTTAAAATATTAATTTAAAGTTTCAATTTTGCTCAATCAGAGCAAAACCCACCAAATATTTTGATGTCAAATGATTCTATTTTAAATTTCATGGAGATTTGAGCTCGTTTGAAATATTAATTTTAAGTTTCAATTTTACACAATCAGTGGAAAGCCCACCTAATATTTTGATGTCAAATACTTCGAATTTAAATTTCACGAAGATCGTAGCTCATTTGAAATATTAATTTAAAGTTTCAATTTTCTCAATCAGAGGACAACCCATCTAATATTTTGATGTTAAATGCTTCCATTTTAAATTTCACAACGATCGGAGCTCATTTGAAACATTAATTTAAACATTCAATTTTGCTCCCGGGCATAAAACGTGTCACAAAAAACTTTCAATTTTGCACAATGAGAGGTAAACCCACCTAATATTTTGATGTCAAATGCTTCCATTTTAAATTTCAGGAACATTGGAGCTCATTTCAAATATTAATTTAAACTTTTTATTTTATTCAATCAGAGGAAAACCCACCTAATATTTTGATGTCAAATGCTTCTATTTTAAATTGGAAGCATTTGACATCAAAATATTAATTTAAAGTTTGAAATATTAATTTAAGTTTCAGTTTTACACAACCAGAGGAAAACCCACATAATATTTTTATGTCAAATGCTTCCATTTTAAATCTCACGAAGATCAGATCTTGATTGAAATATTAGTTTAAAGTTTCAATTTTCCTCAATCAGAGGAAAACCCACCAAATATTTTGATGTCAAATACTTCTATTTTAAATTTCACAAAGATCTGAGCTCATTTGAAATATTAATTTCAAGTTTCAATTTTACACTATCAGTAGAAAACCCACCTAATATTTTGATGTCAAATGCTTCCCATTTTAATTTCACAAAGATCGGAGCTCATTTGAAATATTAATTTAAAGTTTCAATTTTCTCAATCAGAGGAGAACCCACCTAATATTTTGATGTCAAATGCTTTCATTTTAAATTTCACAAAGATCGGAGCTCATTTGAAATATTAATTTAAACATTCTATTTTTCTCCCACACGTAAAACGTGTAAAAAAAAGTTACAATTTTGCACAATCAGAGGTAAACCCACCTAATATTTTGATGTCAAATGCTTCCAATTTAAATTTCAAGAGCATCAGAGCTCATTTTAAATATTAATTTGAAGTTTCAATTTTGCACAATCAGAGGAAAACCCACCTAATATTTTGATTTCAAATGCTTCTATTTTAAATTAGAAGCATCTGACATCAAAATATTAACTTAAAGTTTCAAATATTAATTTAAAGTTTCAGTTTTATAGAGTAAGAGGAAAACCCACCTAATATTTTCATGTCAAATGCTTCCATTTTAAATTTCACGAAGATCGGATCTCATTTGAAATATTAATTTAAAGTTTCAATTTTGCTCAATCAGAGAAAAACCCACCTAATATTTTGATGTCAAATGCTTCTATTTTAAATTTCATAGAGATCCGAGCTTGTTTGAAATATCAATTTCAAGTTTCAATTTTACACAATCAGTGGAAAACCCACCTAATATTTTGATGTCAAATGCTTCCAATTTAAATTTCACGAATATTGGAGCCCATTTGAAATATTAATATAATGTTCCAATTTTATCAATCAGAGGAGAACCCACCTAATATTTTGATGTCAAATGCTTCCATTTTAAATTTCACGAAGATCAGAGCTCATTTGAAATATTAATTTAAATTCAATTTTGTTCCCGGACGTAAAACGTGTCACAAAAAAGTTTCAATTTTGCACAATCAAAAGTAAACCCACCTAATATTTTGAGGTCAAATGCTTCCATTTTAAATTTTTTGAACATCAGAGCTCGTTTGAAATATTAATTTAAATTTTCAATTTTGCTCAATCAGAGGAAAACCCACCTAATATTTTTATGTCAAATGCTTCTATTTTAAATTGGAAGTATCTGATATCAAAATATTAATTTAAAGTTTCAAATATTAATTTAAAGTTTCTATTTTACACAATCAGAGGAAAACCCACCTAATATTTTAATGTCAAATGCTTCCATTTTAAATTTCATGAAGATCAGATCTTGTTTGAAATATTGATTTAAAGTTTCAATTTTGCTCAATCAAAGGAAAACCCACCTAATATTTTGATGTCAAATGCTTCTATTTTAAATTTCACGGAGATCCAAGCTCGTTTGAAATATTAATTCCGAGTTTCAATTTTACACAATCAGTTGAAAGCCCACCTAATATTTTGATGTCAAATGCTTCCAATTTAAATTACACGAAGATCGGAGCTCGTTTGAAATATTATTTTAAAGTTTCAATTCTCTCAATGGTGCAGCAACTTTCGGAGGTCATAACTATTGACTCGAATGTGGGTTTTTGCTGAAATTTTTACGGGAAGATTTGTGAGCTAGATTTAATGGTAGACCCAACAGAGCTAGCTCTTTTGGTGGTCGTTTCGACATCTTTTTGGGAGCCTGAAGTTTGATGTTGACCTTCAAAATTAGCTTTTTTCTTTTCTTTCCAGTTTTTTGAGTTTTGTTTTTTGTAATAAATCCGAAATCATGTTTCTGATTTCGTGGATTATTTGGCAATTCATCTTGCCTTAGATCATAGATTTTCTAGGGAAAAATCAAGATTCTTAGGATGAGTTTTAAAAGTTACCAAAAATGGAAAAAAACTATTTTTCCTAAAAATTTGCCAAATATGGTAATTTTTGAAATTGTAATAAGTAGGAGTTTTCTTTCATTGTAGAGGAGAGTAGTTGGACGCAGTTAATGAGAATTTGGAATTCTATCATTCTGGCATTGTGTTGTCTTTTTTTGTGAATTGTTTTTCTGAAGGTTTTTGGCTACATCACTCAATCAAAGGAGAAACCACCTAATATTTTGATGTCAAATGCTTCCATTTTAAATTTCATGAAGATCGGAGCTCATTTGAAATATTAATTTAAACATTCAATTTTACTCCTGAATGTAAAATGTGTCACAAAAAAGTTTCAATTTTGCACAATCAGAGGTAAACCCACCTAATATTTTTATGTCAAATGCTTCCATTTTAAATTTCATGAACTTCAGATCTCGTTCAAAATATTAATTTAAACTTTCATTTTTGCTCAATCAGAGGAAATCCCACTTAATATTATGATGTCAAATGCTTCTATTTCAAATTGGAAGCATTTGACATCAAAATATT
Source organism: Thuja plicata (assembly GCA_018584345.1). NCBI lineage: Eukaryota > Viridiplantae > Streptophyta > Pinopsida > Cupressales > Cupressaceae > Thuja > Thuja plicata. The sequence continues at coordinate 208,117 of MU225614.1, read as the reverse complement.
AATTTATAGTTTCAAATATTAATTTCAATTTTAAGTTCTACACAATCAGAGGAAAACCCACCTAATATTTTAATGTCAAATGCTTTCATTTTAAATTTCACAAAGATCGGATCTTGTTTGAAATATTAATTTAAAGTTTCAATTTTGCTCAATCAGAGAAAAACCCACCTAATATTTTGATGTCAAATGCTTATATTTTAAATTTCATGGAGATCCGAGCTTGTTTGAAATATTAGTTTCAAGTTTCAATTTTACACAATCAGTGGAAAACCCACCTAATATTTTGATGTCAAATGCTTCCAATTTAAATTTCACGAAGATCGAAGCTCGTTTGAAATATTAATTTAAAGTTTTAATTTTCTCAATTAGAGGAGAACCCACATAATATTTTGATGTCAAATGCTTGCACTTTAAATTTCACGTAGATCAGAGCTTATTTGAAATATTAATTTAAACATTCAATTTTGCTCCCGGACGTAAAACGTGTGACAAAAAAGTTTCATTTTTGCACAATCAGAGGTGAACCCACCTAATATTTTGATGTCAAATGCTTTCATTTTTAATTTCACGAACATCAGAGCTTGTTTGAAATATTAATTTAAACTTTCAATGTTGCTAAATCAGAGGAAAACCCACCTAATATTTTTATTTTAAAGAAAAAGTGGGCGACCCACTATAATATATTAATAAAAATTGATTGAAAAAGCTCAGCTGGGAAAGAATCAGGAAGAAAACCCAGCATCATCACTTTAATATATACAATAGTTTGAAATATTCACTATCGACCGAGATTGATATCACATCAATCATACAATAAGGAGTATAAACTACCTCCCCCAAACCCCTAATTGAAAAAAATAAAATTAAAGGGGCATCAAAATATCAAATATCAAAATTTGAAAATGAGTTCAAATCGGTCCACTTTTCACTCCTCCATGACGTCCTCACCTCAAAACCCACTATGCACCATTGTGTCAACCAGAATTCTATTTTCATGTCACACCCCAACAATATCATTCTGGTCTCGGGGATGCCTGAGAAGCAGCATGGTCACGACCCCATCATGGAAACTTGTAGATGCTACCGCCGAATCTGATCCTACACACTCAGCCTCTTGTCTACCTAAACCCACACATTAAATTTCAACTAAGATGAGCTCGGGGGAAGCCAACCACTCCACTCAGTCACCATATCATTTTGCCCCAACTATGAAGGCACCATTTTCAGTCCCTAAATTTGAGGGCTATTTGAAAACCTAAGCAAGTCCAATAATGCAAATCCCATTTTTCTCACTCTTTCCTCCAGCTGATATCCAAGTGCCCGTGCAGTAACTTGAAGCACATTTTTCATGTGTGATGAGCTCCGCTTGTCCACTGCTTTTTTCATTGCCTTGAAAGTCACCAATATTTCATGCTTTTGAAGCAACTGGGTATGAAAACAATCCTCCCACTAATGCCATTCCACACCAAAGATCATAATATTGCATAGCCACATTAAGTTTGTTATCTGCAATAAACATTGGCCGAATTACCTTTGTCTCAAGGGACTGAAGGAGGAGTGGAGACTGCATGATGTCCATGACATTAGAAAGGAAAATGGACACTAAATTTGAAGGATAAAAGAATTGTATTACAACGGTGCCCAAATTTTCTTCCCCAATAACTTGTTTGATAGCCCGCCTAACTGTGGGAGAATGGATGATAAACATGGTATCAAGAGTCGAGTCCACCACTGGAATCGGAAGCACAATTTCCTCAGCACTTGGCGGTATCCATATGTGATAATTCTTTTGCATGATCCCCCTATGTTGCTTGTGACAAGAGTCACACAAAAAAACATCTAAATTCTTCACCATTCTTTAACCTTGATGAAGAAATGTGAAACAATATGAAAATGTAAGCCATGAATGTATCCTTAATGACTATTAATAGCGAAAGGAGTTGGAAATCCCACTTCATACTTGCCCAAGTTGTGAATTCATTATTCTTTTGCGCTCACACCTGGGAGGCCATGTGAATAGTTCTAATCAACTAAGCTGAATATCATCAGCATTATGTACTTCCAATCCCTCACAATATATGATAGAATATTACGCCAATGTTGATGATATTGGTTCATACACAGAATATTAAATCGCCAAATTCACATACCAAAAACCATCTTGTCTAAATCCTTTTGTTGGTTAATGACGACAACAGTCCTTATCAACTTGAATTAATCTTTTAAGCTCTCCATCATCATCAATCAAAGCTGATGGATTCAATGATGAAAGGTGTAAACCATCACATCCCAAATTAGATAAGTAGTCTGCAACCTGATTTCCTTCCCTCAGTGTATTTGATATACACACATCATGACATTCATCTAACATTCTCCAAATTTGTATTAAAATATATTTTAATTTCCATGAATGTGGCTTTTTAGGGATACAGGCATTTGTAATAACAGATGAATCACCTTCTATGTGCAATGAATGAAAATTACCCTGTTTAGCTAAAATTAGCCCTGCAAGTAGAGCTTGGGCTTCCGCCAAATTATTAGTACCAATAGCCAAAGGGGAAGTGACAAGTGCAACTACTATTCCTTTAATGTCTCAAATACATGCCCCCAACCCTGAGATTCTAGGGTTACCTCTCAAAGTGAAATCAAAATTGAGCTTCATAAACCCCTCATTTGGAGGTCTCCAATGCACATCTGATCTTGATACTGGTTTAATTGAAATATTATGACTCTGCCACCCATATGGAATAACAAGATGTTTCCAATCCTGAAGCACTTTAGAATCCCATACAATTACAATAGGGTTGAATTTGCAACTACTTATACTTGCATTTGTCACTTCTGAGATAGATCAGTCAATACCTTCCAAAACTTTGTCGATGTGAGATACCTCTTTTCTGAAAAGATGCTTATTTCTTTCCCACCAGATGGCCCAAATTACTAATACTGGTGCAAATTTCCAAATATTTTCAAATAACAATTTTGGAAAAAGGACTGGCCATGACTAAAAGAGATTCCAAATATTATCTTGCAATGGGGTACTGTAGTTTAGCTTTTTTAATATGAAGGACCAACATTGGGTTGCAAATGTGCGATTCAACAGAAGATGATCCACAGTTTCTTCATGTGCATTGCAAAAAAGACAATTAAAAGGAGGGGCAATGTTTAACCTGTTTAATCTATCACTAGTCAGAATTCTATGCTTAATTGCAAGCCAAGAAAAATAGCCTACCTTTGGGAGCACAACATCATTCCAAAAAAAAGAGAAATCTCTACAAGGAATCTTATCATAGCCACTTTGCTGAGTAATTACCATCTTGAGTTGGAACCCAGAAGAGTTTATCTTCACATCCTGAGGAAAAAACTTGTACTGAAGCTAGAATTTGTTTGAAATTGTACTTATCTTGATTTGACAATGCTAGTTCATTTGGATCTTTCCAAATGACCTTACCTAAGATATTACAAATAGCAGCCACATATTGATTGAGATGCGTACCCCAAGATGTCTCAGAGATATGTATAATGTCTTGGGAAGTTGTTCTTAAAGATAAGGGAGGATTTCTATTCCATGAATCTCTCCAAAAATTTACCATGCTACCATTATTCACCCATTATTCACTTCTGAAGAAATGTATTTGAGGACAATTTGTCATGAGGTCATCATAAAGTCCCAAATTATTGAACCTTTGGGAGGATCTAAAATAGATAAAACTCTAGATGGGTCATTATTATCTAAGTATTTATGTTGCATAATCCTGCATCATATGGACAGAGGTTTAGAATACATATGCCATACTAGTTTGCCACCAAATGCTTCATTTCTCTTTGTTAGATCATGCACCCCTGCACCACCTACTACTGGAATATGTGCCATGTCATGAAGGGATATAAGAGGAATTTTCTTGGCATCATTCATGTTACCTAACCAAAGGAATCCTCTAATCAATTTTTGTATTTGCTGAATAATCTTGGGAGGAGCTTTAAGGACTGCAATGTAATAATTTGGTATGGCTGCAATTACTAACTTGATGAGAAGAATTCTACCTGCCAGTGATAGCCATCTAGCTTTCCAAGCCACTATTCTACTTTGGATGTGTTGCACCACTGAAGACCAATAGATATTCTTATTTGATCCCATAAAAATGGGATTCCCAAATATATAGATTGTAAGAAATCCACTGAGAATCCTAGAATCCTAACTATTTCACTTTGTTGGTATTAAAGAGACATATTTTGGATTCTTGATTATTAATAGCCTGACCTAAGACTGCAAAATAAAGTTGTAATATACTTTTAATATGTCGAGCCTCCTGAACTTGTGCCATACCAAATAATAGAGTCTCATTTGCAAAGAGGGAATGAGTGACAGAAATACTTGTACCATAGACATGTGCACCTTTCCACTTACCAGACTCATGTTGATGGTTAATAGTTCTACTAAAGGCTTTATCCATGATGATAAAAAGAGCCGGTGATAATGGATCACCCTGTCTAATCCCTTGTGATGATGAAAAGAAGCCAACTGGCTTTCCATTAACTAAGACTGAAAACCAAGCACCTGAGATACATGCTTTAATCCATTTACACCAACCTTTTGAAAATCCCATTTTATTTAATACTTGGAGCAGAAAATTCCAACAAACTCTATCATAAGCTTTCATCATATCAAGTTTGATCACAAAATTTGATGTGTGATTAGAATCTATTGAGTGTAGAACCTCATGAGCCACTAACGCTCCTTCCATTGTTTCTCTACCTGAGACAAAGCCTCCTTGTTCCAAGGAGATAATGGATGGAATAAGATGTTGTAATCTTAAGTAAATGGCTTTGGTAATGATCTTGTATGTCAGATTACATAATGAAATTGGCCTAAAATCTGCAAATGTTTTTGGAATCTTGACTTTTGGGATTATTGAGATATTAGTAGTGTTAAAGTATTTGAGCATACTCTTATTTTTTATTGATTCCTCCACTACATACAATAAATCCCATCCAATAGTATCCCAATAGCTTTGGTAAAATAGTGCAAAGAAGCCATCCAGCCCTGGAGCTTTATCTGGAGGAAAGGAGAAGACCACCTTTCGAATCTCTTGGATGGAAAAGGGGGCCATCAACATAGCATTATCTTTCTTAGACACCATGCATGGAATGGCTGCTAAGATCTCATTGACTTGTGCCTCCATGGGTGATGGAAAAGAAGCAGGAGCAAGTAAATTCTTAAAAAATTTAACCCCTTCTTCATGGATCTATTGTGCATTGGTAATAAGGTTTCTAGATTGGGCATCTTCAATTTGAAAGATGGTTGAATTAGCTTTCCTTTGTTTGGCTGATGAATGAAAATATTTTGTGTTTCTATCTCATTCATGCAACCAAAGTTCTCTAGATTTTTGTCTCCAATAAATTTCTTCATGAATACACAACTCCTCCCATTCTAGCTGAAGGTCTTTCTACCTAGCATGAGTGTCTTCATTCATACCATTTTGGACAATGTGGATATAAACTTCTAATTGCTTCTTAACTTCCTCTTTTTGTCTAAAAACATTTTTAAAAACCTGTTGATTCCAGATTCTGATATGACTTTTAACAAATTTTAATTTCATGGAAAATTGATGCATCTTGGTTCCTACAACATGTGGTGCATTAGTCCACCATTGTTGGATATGCTATAGAAAAAGAGGGTGGTGAAGCCACATTTTTTCAAATTTGAAAGAGGAATGAAATTGGATATCATCACCTTTATGAGTATTGGTAATATTTAGTGAAATTGGGAAATGATCAGAACCTGGCTGAAGAAGAATATCCAAAGAGATTTCCACATCCTTAATTTTCCAGACTTGTGCCAAAAGGAATCTATCTAGCTGAGCAGTAATGTGTGCAAAACCAGACCTCTTATTTGTCCAAGTAAAGGACCCATTAGTCAGGAAGATATCCATAATATTATTATTGTCCACAAAGCAATTGAAATTCTGAATGGTTTTAGTAGGAGGAGTAATACCCCCTGTCTTCTCCTCATATGACAGAAGTGCATTAAAATCCCTGCCAATAATAACATCTTGAGAATCTTTAACTTGGATGAATTGAGTAATCAAATCCCAAACTCTGGCTTTATCCTGTGTATGAGCAGGGCCATATACATTGATCAAAATAAAAGATGAATCAAACTCAAAAAATTTCAGCATCTGTCAATTAGACTCCTGATGAATGAGCATGCCTTTGATGTTTTGAGGATTCCATAGTACTGCAAGCCCACCAGATGCACCCAAGCTCAAGGTATGCAAAGAGTTCCATCTGGTCCATTTAGCAATGGTTTTTTCATAAGTGTCTTGCGATAATTTGGTCTCCTAAAGAAAAACAATATCTTCCTGCATAGAATCCACAATTTGTTTGATCCTATGTAGCTTTTTAGAGGAATTAATGCCTTTGACATTCCATGAATTGATCTTCATTGAGTACAACGAGAACCTCTTGTTATCCTTGTCGATCTTTTAGTGACTACAAATTGGGCATCCAAAGTAGTTTGAATGCCAGCTGCTATTTCTAACTTGGTCTTGGACCCCCTCGGCCTGCCTCTTGACTTTGGCATTTTGGGGGAAAGTATGGTCTTTGAGGGTGTTTGCACAATAGACAATGTTTGATTATGATCAAAATTCTGACTATCAGTATGGAACTCAATATCTGTGGGTAACTAGGGGCTAGATAGAACATCTTCTTGAAGCCAACTATTAAGAACTTGAGATGGCATATTATCATTTGAGCTTTGAACTTGCTGGTATAGACACTTCTCCAATCCCAAAGGATCCTCATAAGGGATGATTTCAAGCTGTTCTACAATGTCTTGTTGCAAGCAGTGACTAGCTTTAGGAAGAGTACCTGTTAATAGATTATTAGGCAATAAATCTATTTCCCCATTTGTGATCAACTTAACACTGGAAAATTGATCAGTATCCTGACTATTCCAAAAATAAAATTCTCAGAGCAGATTATCAAGCTTTGAAGAATCATTATCATTGACACTAAAACCTTCTTCCCTTGCTATGCCAAACATGATGTTATTAGTTATCTTTGAAATAATTTGATCTACTAATTGTTGGGCCTTTCTGCCTGCTAAAATAGGAGTAATAATCAGCTATCTAGGGAGATTTACAGGAAAACTACCAGTCCTATTCAAAAACTCCCCAACAACTTGGCAGTAAGAATATAGAAGCAGAGTATTTTGAGAAACAGGGGGCAACGATAGCCACATATTTACTGTAGTAAAGAATTTCTTAATAAATGATAGAAACCACTTGAGAAAGCATATAAACTCAGAACCTGGCATTTTACTCACATACCCCACCACTCGGTCAATCATTGTTTCATTTTTCATGATAGGAGATTGAATGTGATCTCTCAAGTCAGAATTTTTAGAACATTTCAACGGATCAGAGCAAAAATCTGAGCAAAGAAGCGTAACACCATGATCTCAAGCTTGACACTGGGTGTTAAAGTGACCCAGTTGATGGTGATATTTGTTGACTATGATTTCATCTTGAATTTTAATTGACTATCCCCATTTGCCCCACTGAGATTTGAGAGAAATTAAGGTAGGAAATTATTTACTTGTATCAATGAGAAGGAAAACTCTAACTTCCAAATTTAGGCAATCATATGGAATAAGATCATGCTTGAGGAATATACCCAATTTGTTAGCTAAGATTTCAATAATCTCTGGGTCTCGATATTCTAGAGGTAGTAATGGGAATGAAATCCAATGAGGGAAGAATTGGGTGAATGGATCCTTGGGATTAAAATTCGGGGTCCAGATCAAAGTATAAAGACCTGACCCCTGGCAAAACCAACCTTTCTGTTTATGAATAGAATTTCTACCCTCTTTAGATTCAAAGATGGCAAAAAAATACTTGGATATCGCATCAATATAAAAAATATCTGTTAAACTAGGCCAAGACACAAAAGCCCATTCCTTAATGACTAGAAATGATAAGGAATTTGAAGCAAACTTACCAATAAGAGCTGATTAGAGAAGAAGATCAATAGAATGCTGAAGTAAATGAGAAGGTAAAGTGATCATCGAATTATTAGTCCTACCCATCGAGTTATGCGGATATACGACATCTGCAAATCCCAAATCTTTCTTTTGCCAAATCTATTTAGAAAAATTTGGATTGAAGGGGGCCCTGGCTACAGTTGGAGAAATAGAGATATCTTGACTTTTGTTATTATCTTTAGATTGAATGCTTGGTGAAGCATTATGAATGCGTGCCGGAGACCCAGGTGGAGTCCCATCACAAATGTCCAAGATGGGCTATTTTCCCTTATTCATTTTTCTACCACAGCCAGAATACTTCCTATGATCGAAGTGATTCAGATCTTTGTTTAGCCCTATCAATGGCGGACTTGATTTTTTGAAAAAAGTATTTTCCTGCCCAGGCATTTTTTGAAAATGCAGAAAATATGTTTCACGGTCAACATTTTGTTTGGAAGATTCACCTGATTCAAGTGTAGATGAAGCATGCCAGGGACTCTTAGAAGTAGGTTGCAGACTAGTTTTTGATAATGGCTCCTTCATGGATCAATGATCATAAAATTGAGGATTGACAAAAAAGGGTTTGGCTGGCTGAACTATTGCCTTACCAGAAAAGATTGACTTGAATCCTTTTTGATCTGTCAAACCCTTATTAGGGTTTCTTTCCACAAACAAACAACTTTGAAAATGAAACTTACAATGATCTGAACTGACAGGTTGAACCACAGGCGTAGAAGAAAAAATATGGTAGAAGTCATTACTCTCAAATGATGATTGTTTAGAATGAGGGATCCCATTATATTGACAGTACTGCTCAAATTTCTGGCTCTACGACTGCAACTAACTCCTTCTGCCATGTTTTTTCCACCTATGCACTAATATTCCCCTGTACTAACAATACTACTAGAATTTTTCCTCTTGTGTTTCCAATTGCTGCCTAAGACCTGAAGATTGCTTACCTTGACAATGAGTTTCTCTAGTGGTCGCTACTACAAACGGTAATATTATGATGTCAAATTCTTCTATTTTAAATTGGAAGCATTTGACATCAAAATATTAATTTAAAGTTTCAAATATTAATTTAAAGTCTTATATTTAAATAATGTGAGGAAAACCCACCTAATATTTTAATGTCAAATGCTTCCATTTTAAATTTCACGAAGATCAGATCTTGTTTGAAATATTCATTTAAAGTTTCAATTTTTCTCAATCAGAGAAAAACCCACCTAATATTTTGATGTCAAATGCTTCTATTTTAAATTTCATGGAGATCAGAGCTCGTTTCAAATATTAATTTCAAGTTTCAATTTTACACAATCAGTGAAAAAGCCACCTAATATTTTGATGTCAAATGCTTCCAATTTAAATTTCACGAAGATCGAAGCTCATTTGAAATATTAATTTAAAGTTTCAATTTTCTCAATCAGAGAACCCACCTAATATTTTTTATGTCAATTGCTTCCATTTTAAATTTCACAAAGATCAGAGCTCATTTGAAATATTAATTTAAACATTCAATTTTGCTCCCAGGCATAAACCGTGTCACAAAAAAGTTTCAATTTTGCACAATCAGAGTTAAACCCACCTAATATTTGATGTCAAATGCTTCCATTTTAAATTTCACGAACACCAGAGCTCATTTCAAATATTAATTTAAACTTTTAATTTTGCTCAATCAAAGGAAAACCCACCTAATATTTTGATGTCAAATGCTTCTATTTTAAATTGGAAGCATTTGACATCAAAATATTAATTTAAAGTTTCTAATGTTAATTTAAAGTTTCAGTTTTACACACCCAGAGGAAAACCCACATAATATTTTAATGTCAAATGCTTCCATTTTAAATCTCACGAAGATCAGATCTCGTTTGAAATATTAGTTTAAAGTTTCAATTTTGCTGAATCAGAGGAAAACCCACCTAATATTTTGATGTCAAATGCTTCTATTTTAAATTTCATGGAGATCTAAGCTCATTTGAAATATTAATTGAAAGTTTCAATTTTACACAATCAGTGGAAAACCCACCTAATATTTTGATGTCAAATGATTCCAACTTAAATTTCACAAAGATAGGAGCTCGTTTGAAATATTAATTTAAAGTTTCAATTTTCTCAATCAGAGGAGAACCCACCTAATATTTTGATGTCAAATGCTTCCATTTTAAATTTTACGAAGATCGAAGCTCATTTGAAATATTAATTTAAACATTCAATTTT